>VWYK01106442.1:20113-33765 GCA_013399775.1 Semnornis frantzii | reverse complement strand
CCCCCCCCCCTTTTTTTTTTTGCTTCCTATCTAGCACTCGTTATGTCTTCCCTAAACTAGACAGCAACATACTCAAACAGTGGGATTCCTCCTTCCCTAGCTTGGTGCCACATTTGTGACCTGTGTTAAAGGTTCAGTCTGTATTGGTGAGACATTTGCCAGTCACATCACCTCCCCTGCTCTCTGGTAGGGACCAACCTAGCAGCCATCTACAGGAGTGGGTCTTGTTTTCGCCCAGATTCTTACTGCAGAAACATGGTGAAGGAAGCAGCTTTCCTGAGGGCATCTGAGGGAGCTGCTAGGTGGAGTCAGGAGTCAAACTCAGTTCTTCTGCATCCCTCTTCAGCACCCTCTCCCAGGATGATTCTTCTTGGTTATCTGAAACTCAAGTAAATACTACACACAAAACTACTCTTACAGAGCTATAAAATCTGTTGTCCAAATTGACTTAGAACAGGCTCAAACCAGAAAAAACCTGTATTTTTTACTTACACAGAGGGGGCTGAAGTTTTGTGAGCTGGACAGATGTGACTAAGATAGTCCTGGGTATTTCAAGTACATGCTAGAGAAGTGGAGATACAGGAATAAATTATTTTCACAGGGCAGATTTTTTTTTTTCCAACTTTCTACCATAAGTCCACAATTTCTTCACTGATTAATTAATATTAAAACCCAAAGTTTATACTATGGCTTAGAATAGGTGGAGTCCAACAAGATGGATGAGGTCTATGCAAGAGAAGCTTGAGTGCATACAGTGAACTCAACAATGGAGGTGTTTTTGTGCCTGCTAGATGGTTTTGTGTCCTTGACTCTAGTCTCGTAGGAATGAAATGTACATCCCTCTCTTTTGAGTGGAAACAACTGTAAATGAGGGGTGTTTCTGTTAGTGCCTGTTAGCTATGAAGTGTCACCACTGTAAAACAGACTATCTTCAAAAATCTGGGAAGAGTAGGACTCAATCAAATGTTCATATAGTAACTGAACACTGAAATTTTCCTCCAGCAAACTTGGCTTTGAGACATGTGTTTGGCTTTCCCACAAGAAAGAGGTACAGAAAGAGAAAGAAGGGGACAAAGAAACCCCCTTGAGTCGGGAGCAGATTTTGTAAAAGGAGGAAAAAAATAGGAAGAAATGCAATGACAGTGAAGCTCTATGGTGTGGTAGTAGAATTTGTAGTGGAATTGGTGGTCTGCTATGTGCCTGTAGTCTTATTGCTATGCTGGTAGTGGCAAGTAGGGCACACAGAATTAACCAGGTCGGAAAAGACCTTCAAGATCATCAAGTCCAACCTATCACCTAATACCTTCTACTTAACTAAACCATGGCACTAAGTGCCTCATCAAATCTCCTTTTAAACACCTCCAGGAACAGTGACTCCACCACCTCTGTGGGCAGCCCTTCTAAGGGCCAGTCACTCTTTCCATGAAGAACTTCTTCCTAACATGCAGCCTAAACCTGCCCTGGCGCAACTTGAGACTGTGTCCTCCTGTTCTGTCACTGGGTGCCTGGGAGAAGAGACCAACTCCCACCTGACTACAGCCTCACTTCAGGTAGCTGTAGAGAGCAATAAGGTCTCCCCTGACCCTCATCTTCAGGTATCCAGGTTGCACTCAGATGGGTACTGAACACAGTGAAGCTAGGGCAGCTCTGCTTCCAAGGAAAACAGGTAGGAGGCAAGTAAAGAGCAATACTGTCAATATTAATGTTAAGTCATCCGTAAGTCATACTTCTTACTGTCACGGTACAAGCAAGTTTGGAAGGAGACCACACAAAAGAGGAGTTTGTGAGCATTGGTTGTGACTGGGAAGTTTGATATGGATCTAGGCACTGAATATCAAAAATTGGGAAGATATGGCCAGGTAAGAGCTGGCTAGATTCACCTTCCTCTACCTCCGTGTGCTCACAACTGGATGCTGTGTTGAAGATGAAATATGGGGCAAGATGGACCTGCAGAGTCAACATGACTCTTGTGTTCCTTTTGCATTTCCTGGCCCACAGTTGGTCGCCCTTCTCAGTATTTCCATGATCCTAGCATAGTGGGAACTTTCAGGGTGGCCTATTGTGTGGCTTGTGAATTCACAATATCCACTGGATAAACATCTCCTACAGCATCTTGTCAAATGAGAATGCAGTAAGCAACTGCAGAATCCCCACTGCCGTTTGTGGTCTGAGGAGGGTGGATTCTGCCTTTTTTCCTTGTCCTGCAGAGTATCTGCACATGGGATGCTTAGGCAAGTCTTATGCTAAGTTTTATTTTATCTTTTGTCTGGCTGAAAAGGTGTGAGCAATCAAGCACACAGGTTCAGATGCCAGCTCTGTCACTTGCCTGTTTACCCTGGGGATTCATGAATCTTTCTTGTCAGAAAAAACTTTTGCGCGTTCCTGATGCCCTGAATAGCTGCATTTGGCGGTTTCAAAGGTGATCCTCCTCCCTGCTGGATGTGCTTGGGTTTGAGAAGAAGAATGCTTTCTTTTCCCCCTGCCCCCTCTTTCCTTCTGCATGCTGCATTTGACTGTCAGCATTCCTTTGCCTTTATCTGTGTGCTGTTTAGGATGTCCATATAAAGTTGCTAAATGGAATTTTTATTGGCCAGCTTGGCTTAATAATCAAACAGTTTCTAGGCTGGTTCTGTCTAGTGCTGTGTGGATCCATTCTGAGAAAGAACTCACAGTGGCTTGTTTTTTGGCTGGTGTGGGGGTTTTTTTGTGGTGTTTTTTATTTTCCTTTCTACAGACTGTTGTTGGAGATATTGCTTAGTCTAAGGTTAGGGTTTAATTAGTTGCTGGAAAGGCTAGATTAAGGCTGGTTGACTAGATTAAACCTGAGTCATACTGGTCTGGAACATCAGCATGCTAATTGGGAATTAGTGTATTGTGTCTGTGTATCATAAAAAAACCCCACAAAATGTGTATGTAGTGCAAGTGGCCCTTGAAACCTAACACCGAAACTAAAAAACAGCAAGCAGGTTGATGTGGTCGTGGAGCAAATTATCCCTCAACAAAATCTAACGTTGAGTTTTAATTCATTACAATATTTTATAATCAGAAATTGCCTAAAATTCTTGATAGCTGACTAAATTCCAGTAATGGAAATCAGTTAAGCTGCTATGGCTTGTACCTTGAGCAGGTGAAAGTGTTCCTACAGTGAGTTGAATTATTTTCCATCCGTAGCAAATCGTTGACTTCAGTTCTTTTGTCCTCATGGTAAATGGTCATGCCTGCATTTAATGTGCATTAATTACTAAAGACAATAAAACTTTTAAAAGTAAACAGTACATAAATCCTCTTTAAGATAGATGCAATTGCTTTATGAATCACCAAGCAGGAACTCTCTGAACCTGGGTGGTTACTACTTTGCTAGATACTACTCTTGTTTGTAAAGCAGAGTTGCTCACACTCTAGCCTAGGAGGAGACTGCATGCATTTGCTGTTGCTCAGGGAATGTCTGCTCAAAATACAGATTTCAGTGTATCATTGCCCGCCCAGGTTTTTACTGGTGCCCCTGAAGGTTTCAGTGAAGCTGGGAGACAAATTGCATCTCAGGAATTTGCTGTGGTTTTCAAAATATTTATTGCTGTTCTGTTCTCTGCCTGAGGTAGGGAAGGAGGATTGTGACGAGCTCTGTGTGAGGGGAGTGCTGGGTCATGCAGGCAGGCAGGAGACTGCTCCTCATGTAGGCTGGGGATGTCCTTGCAAAATGTCCTGTTTATTTCAGGTGCTCTTGGATGCATGTGTCCAGTGTTACTACATGACCAAAGACCAGGCTGGTCACAGCTTTGAAGCTCTCTTGAACCCATGCTGCCTGTGGTGGTGCAGCTATGGCCAGTGTTGACAATATAGAAGGAAAAGGCTTTCATCAAGTTGCTGGCCTAAAGTCTGAATTTAAGACAACTTTTCAGCAATGCTTTAAATACAATGATGGTAAAGGGGGACTACTTTAAAACTGCTACCGTTGCTCTCCATTGGCACAGATTATTTTCTTCAGACTCTTCCAGCTCTTGGTGAGGGGGCTGGAGGAAAAAAGCCTTATGAAAAAAGGGTGAGAGAGCTGGGTTATGCTTTATGAAAAAAGGGTGAGAGAGGAGACTTGGATGGGACCTTATGCCTCTCTACAGCTACCTAAAAGGAAGTTGTAGTCAGGTGGGGGTTGGGTTCTTCTCCCAGGCAACTAGAGATAGGACAAGAGGGCATGCTCTGAAGCTGCGGCAGGTGAGGTTTAGGTTGGATATTAAGAAGCACTTCCTCATGGAAAGGGTGATTAGGCACTGGAATGGGGACTGCCCAGGGATGTTGGTGGAGTCACCATCCCTGGAGGTCTTTAAGAAAAGATTGGACATGGCACTTGATGACATGGTTTAACTGATGTCATGGTGTTAGGTTATAGGCTGGACTTGCCCTCAGAGGTCTTTTCCAGCCTCAACGATTCTGTTATTCCATCTGACCCCAGTGGATGTTAAACCCTTGTCAGCTGAGGGCTAGACACTGCCTTGATCGAAGTCAGACCATTCAATCAAATCATTGCAAAGCCTCAGCACTGGTGCACTCTACCTGTGTCTCCAGCTTCACCACTGAGCACTGACTTCGAAAGATGTAGCCTAGCCAGTATTTATTTCTATTTGAGGCAGATGGAAAAGCTCAATCCAGGGGAACCCTCTATATTTCAACTGTATTTTTTGGACTTAGCTGGTTGCAGCCTGTCTTGGGGACTGGGAATATAGTTTGGTTTAGTTACACTTGGAGCCACATTTCTTTACCTGATACACACTTGAGTAACAATCATCTGTTACTGATTAGTTTTAGAAGTCAGTGATGTGGAGTTCGTGAGTCAGTGATGCGGAATTTGTAGATGATCTGTGTACCAGGATCTTAAGTGACTTCTCTGCCCTCTTTGATACCAGGGGGAGCTTTCTTCAGGTTAAGTCACCATTATTTTCCAACATCCCAGTACTGAATCTTTAGGGCTTTACTCCCCCCGCCCCCCTGCAGTTGTTACAATTGCAGACCTGAGATTGTAATTAACGATTTCAGGACTTTTGCTGGTACTGACAGTGGAAAACAGAGTAAACAACAGTTGGAAGGTGTATCTTAAAAGAAAAAAATCACCAAACTGCTTGGGTTGTATATAAAAGTGCAGGTATCTGAATACTGTCCGTCCTATACAAATTAATTATGGGTACAAATTAATTATAGCTACAAAGCAATGAATTTACTGGAATAAGCTGTAGGGAGAACAGGTTTTTCAAGATCAATACCAAACCAGTTACATATAAAGGAATTGTGAGGAACTGGGACCAAATTCTCACAGATTTCCACAGAGAGGGAAATAAACCGTGTGTTTTCTGAAGCTTGACTGGGAGTTTTGTTTTGATAACAACTCTGTGCAGTAACTGGAGTGAAACATTCAGAGGTCAAGGAGAAAGCATTTAGCATAAAATGCCATTCTGATTGAGGTTTTTCATGGCATAAACCAAGTTCCAGGGCTTACATCAGATGACCTATATATCTTTCATCAAAACATTTTGTATCCTCTTTGACTTTCCATTTAATATTAACTCTGTCTCCACTATAGTTTCTTTTTTTAACAGTGGGCAGAATCTAACTCTATCCAAACTGAATCGCTGCCGTCAGGAGATGTGTGGTGCTTTCTGTCTGCAGTATTGTTCCTATCCCTTGCAAGTAACTGGAAGATGCATGGTGCTGAGTGTTTGAGTGCTTGATACTGATTTGAAAGGAACATAGTAAATGTTTTTATGCCTATTATTTTATCTTGTCTCATTGGAACTACAAACAAGCAAATCAGGCTGACCAAAGCATACAGTGTATTGGTTCACAAAGGTATCCCCAAAACCTGGTCATTTCTGAAACACTTGTTGAATGGCTGGCAATGCTTCTGATTTTACCATTGACTTCCTCTGCAGCACAGCTCATGCCACTTAATTGCTCTGCCCTTTTTACCCGGTCTGAATACAACCATAGATGTATCCTACTCTCTCCCAAATTAATTTTCACTAATGATTTAGTAGCCTCATATCTGCAAGTGCAAGAGATGCTTGACTGTGTAAATTTGTTTGAGGCAATGAACTGTATCGCTCTACAGCTGGTGAAATCTATCCCTCAGCTGAGGCACTGAGCAGCCAAATGCTTCATACAACATAGATAGACACATACAATATATACACAGGTACTAGTACAATAGACATGGCACTTTGGGATCTGGTTTAGTGGTGGACTTGGTAGTGCTAGGCTAACAGCTGGACTTGGTGATCTTAAGGGTCTTTTCCAACCTAAATGATTCTGTATCCTATGAGAGAAAACCAGTGTGTGAACCTGAGTCTGATCTTTCTGTGCTAATGCAATGGTACAAATTATGTGGGGACAGAGATACTTCTCTAAAGATGTATCAGTGGGAACATTAGAAGGTCTGATGAGTTAGAAGACCTCAATTTCAGGACTTCTGCTGTCCTTCAGTCTTCAAAGGAAGGTCACTTGTCATTTGAGTTTACTTATATGCAAAGGGATGGGCTAAGATCTATGCATGTATCCAGTGCTTAATTTGGTACTTTGTGTGACTTACTCTCCCCATGCCCTAAGCCACTTGCTGGATTCAAGGGTCATTTCCTGTTTGCAGAACTCCTATTGACATCAGTAGGAGTGTTGTGCAAACAGTTGGGCCTTCGGTATGGCCTCTATTGTCATGCCCCACCCCTTCCCCCGCCAACCAGCTGAATAAAAACAATGATCCCTGTGCTCTAGCGAGATGGGCTGTGCTCATGAGGGCCACCAGAAGAGCTGGGATTCCCTGAAGAGAATCTGTCTGAAACACAGCACCCTTCTGACACATCTCCTGTCATAATTCTTCTATTTCTAGATTCAGATCCAGAAATGTAGCATTTTTTATTTCTGCTGGTAGCAACTGCTTAGAGGGAGATATATCTGCTTTGCAGTTTTTTCTGCAGATACTGGTTGAGCCAGAAAACTCAAGCTGTTCATCTCCTTGGGCCTACCTTTTGCATTTTTCAGTACAAGGCAGAATATCAAGATGAATGTGAAAAACTAGCTCTAAGGTATACATACATTCCATTAATTCCAGTGCTCTACTCCTACCTCTGTACCATTTGTAGGTTTATTGTAAAGAGCTGATCCTATACAAGGAACCATTTGTGCGTAAGATATTGAGACATCAGTCCCCTTTGTCTGCTGTCAGTCTTGAAGAGAGGTGTTGTTTTATAACCTAGGTAGCTGAATTCTACTGAACTGGTTAAATTTCTTATGCTGAGGGTGGTGGAGTGCTGGAGTATGAATTCCCTTCCCAGAAGTGGTCCCTTCACATGCTGTAATACCCTCTGCTGCTTCCACACACATCTCTGAGGAGCATTTATGCCCTGGGCAGGCACATTCAAGGCTTTATGGAACAAATCTTGTATTTCTGGTTCAGCAAGACATCTTTCAATGCTTACTGCTCTCTGAAGAAGGCAAGATTTTGCCCAAGTTGCTGTTATCTGCTCAATAGTGCCCAGACCTGTTGTGCCACAAGGCCGTTGCTTCCGCAGAAGGGCTGGATAAAGACAGTGCTGTTACAGTCATGCGGTGCTGGGGTTCAACTGCCTCAAACACTTCGGTGACTTTCTGAAGGGAGTCTGGAAAACTGTGGCAGCCCCAGGAGACAGATTATGATGAGTGCCCTGAGAGCTTTTCGTTGCTAAAAGACAAACTTTCCCCTCAGATTTCTGCTGTGCTTTAGTGCCTGCTTGATTACTGGGGCAAATGCATTATATTACCCAAAATGAGCTTTCCCTGATCAAACATATGCTTTATTAGCCATGTAAATGCCAGCATGACTCTCTCATTGCTACAACATATTAAACACCTTGGAAATGTTTCCTTAAACTCTAGGTCAGTCTTATGAAATCCGTCTACTTGAGAATAGGAAATTGGGAGAGTTTCAAGATTTAAACACAAAATATGTAAAGGTAAGGAGAAACATAGATTTCTTTTCTTCCTGCTACTACGTACAGCCTCTAACGAAGGGCTTGACTCTGCTCAAACTGAGACAATGGGAAATACTTTGCCATTGTTTTCAATATGAGCAGGGCTGATGGAGTTGTTGAGTGCTAGTTTCACGGGACTATGCAGCTTGGCTTTACGTGGCTTCAGGGGAACCTTTATTCTCTTTGTGACAATAACCCCAGAGTTTCACTGTGAATATTGGGTTCAGGGGAATCCCAAAGTTCAGAGGTGAATGAGGTCCAAACTGATGAGAGGCAGAATTGTCTCCTTTCTTACCTGCAGCAACACACCTGGGTTATTACGTGTCAAATGGAGGACCCTGGTGTTTACGTTGTTCTGCCATGCAGATTCTTTGTAGCTCCAGTTTACTTTGGTTGTGAGCATAATGAAAAACATGTAGAGCTTTATTTTTCTTGTTTGTTTGTTTGTTCGTTTGGGGGATTTTTATCTTGTTGTTTCCCCTTTCCCAAAATAATTAAAATAAAAAAACTTTGGTCTAGACCTTGGTTCTGGATCCAACCTTCAAGCCTTCCTCTCCCCAGTTCTTAGATGTTTTGCATCAAAATTTCTTTTGAGAAGTGGGGACTAGTTGCAAAATTTGAATTCCGGTCTGGATTTCGTATGTTGTCCAAGTTTAGGCAGTTCCCTGCTTGTCTTTCAGCCCGTTTTAGGAAGCACGTGGATTGGGATTCCAATTTCATAGGTGTTGCCACTGTGGCTTGCTTGCTTTTTGGAACTAGGGTTTGATTTGGGTGTTTCTCAGGTTCATTGACAAAAATTGCTTACTTGGTTGTTATGAAAGTCCCCAGCAGGAGCATGGACTCAAGAAACTGGGTTGTAAGGGATCATTAACTCATGCAAGTGTAGCACTGAACACACAAAAGGATGTATTAGTTTAGGAGTACTTTGGACTTGTCTGCCCTGGGAATTGCCCTTATTCCAGCTTTTTTCTCTAGTTATTGACATAGCTGCACCATTGCAGACCAGAAATGAAAATTCTTCTGTTACAGAAGCTTTCTTATTCAACATTTGTTTAATGCCACTGAGGCAAATCCAATGATTGGCTGTTAATGGCTGGAATCAAGTTTAATTCCTACTGACAAGGTGTCTAGTCATGTTAGTCTCACCAGTGCAGAGATAGGCTTTCTTTCACATTTGCTAATCAGAGTGGGATACACTGGTGTTGGGCCATGGTATAGACACATTAAATATTACCTCCATGTAAGCTATTGTGGGTGTGGGGGTGGTAAACTGTTTACATGGCATGACACCTAAGATTAGGTTGACATTGCTACAGTGCTTCCAGACTGAATCCCAGAAAGCTGCACAGGGCTGCATTATGCAGTGTAGACATGCCCTGTGAAGGAGAAGATCTGTTGCTCTCTCATTCAGGACTTTGATAAATGTGATTATGGGTCTCTTAGGTGGACCCTCTACTCTTCTCATGAATGGGGGTGAGAAACATAACAGATTAGCTTTTGCTTCTACGCTGGAGAACCGAAATCATTTCAAGAGAAGGGCCTCCAGATCATGTTGTTCACCTTGCTGCCTTTCCTTAACAGAGCATCATTCGTGTTGTTTTCCATGATCGACGCCTGCAGTACACAGAGCATCAGCAGCTTGAGGGCTGGAGGTGGAGTCGGCCTGGGGACCGCATCCTTGATATAGGTGAGGCTATTTCATTATAGTACCTGTGTGGTGTTCGAAAGCAAGGTGCTGACTGATGTATGTGTTTGCCTTTGTGCTTAGGGTTTTTTATATCCTGCTGTCTCAGAAATCCTGTACATCTTTGTGTGAGAAGGAGATCTAACTCTATAGGTCCCAAGTATTTGTATCACTGGCAGCTTGGTTTTTCACATGCATCGTGTAATTGTATAGAAATGCTTTCTCTTCTTCAATTTAATATTTTTAAAATTTTAGGGGTTTTCTTCTACAGATATTCCGCTGTCAGTTGGTATCTTAGATCCCAGAGCCAGCCCAACCCAGCTGAACACTGTCGAGTTTCTGTGGGATCCATCAAAGAGAGCCTCAGCATTCATTCAGGTAAAGAGAAAAGTGATATTTCTGTGGTAAATACAATCATGAGACAACTCTCCGGGTCTTGATAAGATAAGGTAGCCAGGACACGAAGAAAAGAAGAAGGTGCTGCTGATAATATGAAACGCAAGTGACAATTATGTACAATTAATTTACAGGATATTTGCTAAGCCAAATTGCTAGCTACTTGCTAGTTTTGTAGTACTATCTGCTACAGATAACAACATCAATTTAGTTATTTTTAAGCATGAGTTTTGTTTGGAGGAAACTTTTCACAACCTATTAGTTTTGCTTGATGTCCTCTTGCATAAGTCTTTCATGTCCCAGATGCCAGCTGTCTGGTTTTGATCTGTATGTGGGATGTACTTAGGTCAAAAGATGCTTTTTCTGATGTGCTGTTTCATTCTGACCTGCTGCTACTTCTAATTGTTTTGTCCTGTGGAACAGAAATGAAAACACATGAACTCTTTAGTCTCTCTTAGTTTCTTGGGATAAGACAAAACGTCTTTATTCAGGCAAAATCTGAAATTCAGATTTGCACATCTTCCAACTGTGTCCAGAGATGAACATCTCTCTCTCTCTTTTTTTTTTTTNNTTTTTTTTTTTTTCTTTCTCCCTCCCCCCAGGTACATTGCATCAGCACAGAATTTACTCCACGAAAACATGGAGGAGAGAAAGGGGTACCCTTTCGGGTGCAAATTGACACCTTTAAGCAGAACGAAAACGGCGAATACACAGAACACTTGCATTCTGCTAGCTGCCAGATCAAAGTGTTCAAGGTATGGAATAGTTTTAACTTTATCAGTTAGATTGAGAGGCAGTAACGTGCATGCTTTTTGAATTGTATAGGAGCAATGCAAATAGCGGAGTAAAAGAACAGGCCTTTAACCAGGTGCGTTTGAGATCTTAAACAAGACTTGCACACAAAGTGATGTAAGCATTGAACTACACAGAGATTGTAGCTAAAGTCGAATGACGCAAGTACTGCGCCAAGACTTAGTGCACAGTACCTTGAACGCTATACCAACACTCATGTTTAGGGTATCCACTGTGTTTTTGTGGTCCTATGTAAACAAGAAATATTGTGGCATCTCCAATTTCTTTGCTTTGATCCTCCATGAACAAGAATATATATTGGTGATCTTAAATACCTTTGCTTCTTGTAGCAGAATTCCTCTCCAAGCTACCTGGAGGAAAGAAAGATTCAAAAAGCATGTTCAAAGCTCCTAATCTGGGCATGGCAGACTTGTAGGCACTTAACAACAAGCTTTTAATAGATTGGTTTTCTCAAAGCATCTGCTCTCCAGTTTTGCTCCTGTGAACAGTGTCTTTCCTGTTCTTGGCGACATGGTACAAATATCAGTTGGAGTGCACAACTCGTGGGGCTCATGGTCTGGAATAGTTGGTATCAAATCTCAGGGCTGGTCAGCCTAATTTGGAATTGCAATAGGCATTCATGGAGGGTGTTATAGGAACAGTACAGATACTTGACTAGTATTCTGTTTTTCTAGAAACACAAATCTGATCTCATTCCATGTGTAGAGTCCTCATAAATCTGAAGGACACTTTTGCCAATAGATTAAAAAAAAAACCCTAAAAAAATCTGTTTTCCTCTGTCTCCAAATTTGTAATACTTGACATAAGGGAAAGCTGAATCTTGTGCTTATAGCCTAAAGGAGCAGACAGAAAACAGAAGACTGACAGGGAAAAAATGGAGAAGAAGACCACCCAAGAGAAGGAGAAGTATCAGCCTTCCTACGAGACAACTATTCTCACAGAGGTAACGCATTTTAGACACGTTGTATTACTTCAGTATGCTTGGAGGTAGATTTGGGAGAAGACGCAGTATAACTGAGCCCAGAACATTGTTTTGTGTAGATGTATGCACAGAACTGATTGAAATTGAGAGTGGAGTGAAATTATAAAACCCCTCTCTCTCTTTTGAAGTTAATAAAAGATGCCAAAGTTTCTTATGTTTCAGGGTACAAACCAGCCCTTAACAGCTTAGCTTTAAAATAAATGTTTTCTCTATCTTCTGTTGTGCTCCCAGGCACTTGCCATGGCACTTAGAAGCCAGCTGTATGAGGTATTTTCTTCAGAATTGTCTGGCACAAGCTCATGTTGGAGATGGGGCACTTGGAGAGATGAATAGGCTGTCTGATTAAATTATTCATCTCTTTTTTTCTGCGACTGTGCCTGTGAAGCTACTATTACATAGAAGATCTCAGAAGATTCTAGCTTGTACTCTAGGAATATCTTGAATGTCTTAGATTCTGATGCATGTAGTGTAGAATGTTTTTCGTTTTCCTAGATTTAAACAATCTTCCTGTTTGTGAGATCCAGTCCCTCCCACTCAGTTTTCCTCACGTTTCCAGGAGCAACCAACATGTTTCATAATTCAATTTTTACTGAGACTCTCATGTATACAGACCTAATTCTACTGAGTTGGCAGATCTCAAAGCCTCGCTAAAGGCTCTCTGCACTTTGACATGTTGCACAGGGAAATGTGGGTTGCTAAAGAGTTAAATATTTGCTAGTGCTTGTGGAGATGATAAAATATTTGCTAGTATTTGGCGAGATGATAAACTCCGAAGCTACACTTGTCATCTGTTTATCACTGCAAACAAAGATACTACTGAGCATTTTCTTGAACCTCTTGATGACAGGGGGTTCTGCAGGGCTAGAATCCTACTGCTTACAGTGGCTTAAATTCAGAACAGTCACTGATTCTAGCTGGGTTACTCTGGTTTTACACTACTGTAATGGAATATGGAGTTTGACCTGTATTTGTGAAGGCTTTTAGTAGCTTTGTGTCTGCCTGGCTTATATTTTCTCCATCTAATACCCACTTAAAACTGGAGCTCTTTGACTAATAGCCAGAGGTTTTAGCAGGCTGATTCAAATTCTGCTCTTTCACTGGTAT
The DNA here is from genome assembly GCA_013399775.1 of Semnornis frantzii. NCBI lineage: Eukaryota > Metazoa > Chordata > Aves > Piciformes > Ramphastidae > Semnornis > Semnornis frantzii. The sequence goes on along the minus strand of VWYK01106442.1, from coordinate 20,798 downwards.
AAACCTGAAGCAATGCCACTGGACTGTATTTGTCAGTCATGCCTGGGTTTAATTAGGGATTTATAATTGAGAGCTGGGGTATTTCTGTATCACTGCTGCCTTCAGTCTGAGTTGACTTACTGGCATTGCTCTGACTTACAGCTGTGCACACTTTGGCCCAGTGTTATTTGGGGACAGGCTTTGTGAAATGGGAGAAATGTGGAATGCACAACTGGAATCAATCTGGCCCCCTGACAGCCCGCTTGGAGAGCATCATAGAAAATCCATGGCCTGTCTCCTCCTCACAGCAGGAGTGATGAGCTGAAGTTAGTGGCGTGGCAACAGCATGAATGTGGTATGAGAGGAGAACCAAATCCTTCATTTCCATCCTTATGAAAGTATCACTGCTGTCTTTCTTCCAACAGTGCTCTCCCTGGCCAGATGTGCCTTATCAAATGAACAATGCTCCGTCTCCAAGCTACAACAGTTCTCCCAACAGCTTCAACCTTGGAGATGGGTATGTAATAGATAAATGCTTTATATTCCCTGTTGATATGGTAGCCTTTGTGTGCATGCATTTTGGGTGCCCATGCATTTCATACCCTGGAGGAAGAAGTCAAGGATCACTCTCCTTAGAAAGGGGAAAATATTTCCCACAAGCCTTTTTAAGACTCTCCATTCAGGAATTCTCTGTAATGCAGAGTAG
>VWYK01106442.1:0-20078 GCA_013399775.1 Semnornis frantzii | reverse complement strand
CCCACTTCTTATGTGGTGGCTGGGAGATGAGTATCAGAGGACCGCCAGGGCAATTTCAGTCATGAATTTCCTCCTCTTCTCTTCTGTGGAGCTCACCATTCCCAGTACCACCAATTCCCAGTATATCCTGACAGCAACCTTAGAGACTTTCAGCCTTCAGTGCCTCTTCAGAGTTGGCATTTTTTCTTTCCTTTCTGTCTTGAGGTGGTTTGAGGTGCTGAATTTTTTGCTGAGTAGGATGTAAAGAAGCAAAGGTTTAACGTGAGGCATGTTTAATTCATCAATATAGCTCTTTTAAACAGTTTTTTAGGGGTGCTGAAACACCCAAGATGAAAGCTGATGACAGAAATATAGACCAAGGATGCGCAGTACTTCTGAGTCCTCCCTCCAACATACTTTGCTTTGGGGATTTGGTATAGGCCTTTCTTCTCCTCCTTTAGGACCCTGCAACCTTGTTGCCTTTCTGCAACTCTTATTGATTAATCACCATTGTATCAAAAATTGCCAATGAGCAGCCTCAACCTATGAATGAGGGTGAACAGTGAACTGATAAAAATTGGTGTTCATAAAGGCATCTGTTGAGCATTTTCTTCCAGTGGTAGATTACTATCTGGGAAAATCCTTGACACACCAAAGTCCTGTCTGTGTCTTGGGAGGGTTTAGTAGAAATGTGGCTAACATAACATAGTTAAATTGCAATTTACTGTGTTAAAGATAACATCAGGGTTGAATTATAAGGTCCTTTATTCATTTTTTGGTGAAGAATCATTCTTAGACAGTGGATTTATTTAGGGGATTTCTGACTTGTAGAAATTTTTAATTCACCCAGTAGATAACAACTTTCTGCCTTAAAGCCACATTACTGAATCTCCTGCACAGAAAACTGCAATGAGGTCAGTAAACTGAGTTTTTTCTCTGTGTAGAGTAAAATCTCAACTGACCAACAAAAGGCTCAAGTAGCAATTTTTTATTTACTTTTTTTTTTCTTCTTCTTTTCTTTGCCCAAGTTTTGGGCATTTAAAAAAAATCTGATAGAGAAAAAAACCCCAAGTTGGTATGTTACTTGTGATAGCTGAGTCAAATGGAGGGGGAAGAGGATGGATACTGCAATGTAAAATTTAAAATAATGTTTTTTTTCTCTTCCACCTTTTATGTAATTTTTTTAGCAACAGTTCTCCAACCCACCAAGTGGAGCTCCTGCCTCCCACCAATGATGTAAGTACTTGAGATCATGTTAATGTGGTGCTTTTCTTTTTTAGGAGACTGGTGAACAGTTCATTTCAAGACCTTCTTATTCTTTTTGCAATGTAGCATCTCCTTCCTTCTGCTTCTATTCAAGATGCTCAGCAGTGGCTTCATCGTAATAGGTTCTCTCCATTCTGTAGACTCTTCTCAAGTTTTTCGGGTGAGTTTAAACAGTCCAATTATTTTGTCTTTACTCTCCTTTGTAAGTGCAGCTCATGCTTCATATTGATAGCATCTGCTGCTGGCCACTGTTTATGGAATTACTGGTCCAATCCAGTGTGGTTATTCTTTTGTTCTTAGATTAGTTGGCATTTTCCAAAACAGTTTGTAGAAATATAAAATAAGTGAAGCTGGAAGAGAGTAAGTTAAGATGGAATAGACTTCTCAAGTTCGATAGATGCAAACCCTGCTTATGCAGTTGTGTTTGAGTATCTCCAAGGTTGGAAATTCCACAGTCTCTCTAAGAAACCTCTTCAAAAACTTGTCTACTATCACAGGGAATAAGTTATTTCTTATACCTAATAAGCGTTTCCCATCTTCCTCCTTCTGTCTGTTGCTTCTCATCCCTTGTGCCTTTGAGAATAGTCTGACTCCATCTTCAGCTCCATCTTCACTGTACCCTCCCACTAGGTAGTTGTACACAACAGTAGGATGGCAGAAAGGGGGAATTGTTAAAGACGTTGAAACCTTGAGGGGCCTCTCTAATATGCAACATGGTTAAATAGCCTGGTGAACAAGTCAGTCAGAGAAGATGAGGACATTTAATGGCCAGTGTTAAATATCTAGCTTGTCTCCGAGTTGGCTAGAATATCTTCCAGTGCAGCACTGCTCTTGTGGAAGCTCCTACTTCTCTGTTTCATAGTGATTGATTTCCAGTGTACACCTCTCTGAATTTGCAACTTGTCTAGGCAAATCCATGTGATTTAGCCTTATGGATTCTCTCCCCTTGCCTTTTCCTGCTGCCCATATACACAATTTGGAAGCTAAGATTTGCTTAACTTCTGAAAAAAAATAAATTTGAAATATATAGGTGCTGACTTACTGAAGATGTCCAAAGATGATTTTGTTCAAATCTGTGGGCCTGCTGATGGAATTCGACTCTTCAATGCAATCAAAGGAAGGTTTGTACTTCTTCCCTCCTATTTTTTTTTTTTTAATGGCAGTTTCCTTTGTTAATTTCAGAGTTAACCAGAAGTTTATCCTGGAACTGTAGTGTTTAGACTTTCCTCAAGGAGAATATATCAGAAGCTGGAGATCACATTGGTAATCAAATCCAAGCACAGCTCAGAAATGTTGCCAAAATGAAGCAGCATAATGTGGATCTCCAGTGGTTTATTTGCTACTGGCTGGTAGCTTCCATCCACTTCTTCAGCCTACAATACCCTGTGATTCACCTTATCACGTGTAATGAACCAACCTATCTCTGGAGCCTCAAATGACTCAAAGTTAATTTTATTGAAATAGTGACATAAATTCTACAGCTGGGCAGCATTCAGATCAGTAAAGACAGGTATGATGTGCTGCTTAGCAAGTGCTGTAAGCTGTTTATTCTTATCTTATCCTGGAAAGATTATGGTTCTCTGTACTGTAGCACTACCTCTCAAGGGGCTTTTAATAGACCATCTGACATCTAGTCACCATCGCCAAGACTAGTTGATAATTTATACACAACCTGAATGATCTCTTGTTTGATAGCTGACTGGAAGAATTTTAGATGTACTAAATAACTCATTACTCCGTTTTAATAATCCATAGAAATGTAAGGCCAAAGATGACAATTTATGTCTGTCAAGAACCAGAGCAAAACAGGTCTCATCTCCACCAGAAAAGAGAAAACGGAGATGGAAGTCTTTGTGGTAAGTTTTTGTATATAAAGTTTGTTAAACACTTATATAGTGAGAATGCTGCTTTGTGCCTAAGTTCCTGCATCAGACAACTTGATGTCCTGAGTGTTTAAAGAGATCCTATTTATCCCAGTTTTGTGGCTTTGGTTAGTTTGCAGATTACAGTTGATACCATTTGCCTGGGGAACAGACCCCACTCACAAACTACCTGCGGAATGCCGCAGCAAAAATCTCCATTTAATTCTTAATAGGGACCACAGCATTTGAAACTATCTCCTGTTCCAAATATGCTTTAGATTATGGCTTCTTTTAAAGTATCCTAAGAAATGGAAGATCAATATGTCTTAAAAATGAGGTTTCAGAATTTCATAGAATCATAGAATGTCAGGGGCTGGAAGAGACCTCAAAAGATCATCTGGTCCAGCCCCTCTGCCAGAGCAGGATCACCTAGAGCAGATCACACTGGAACACATCCAGATGGGTCTTGAATATCTCCAGAGAGGGAGACTCCACAACCTCCCTGGGCAGCTGGTTCCAGTGGTCTGCCACCCTCACAGTGAAAAAATTCTTCCTCAGGTTCACAGGGAACCTCCTGTGCCTTGCCTGCCATCCATAGCCCCTTGTCCTGTCACTGGGCAAATTTCAAAGCTTTTGGGAGCTTGCTGCTCTTATCTCTCTTGCGTCATGGTGCATGATAGAATGAGAACAGAGATTGTCCTTAGTTGTTGTACATAGTATGAAGCAGGCACAGCTTTTCTACCTGTCCGTCTCTACCATTTGGATTGGATTTGAAAAATAATAGTGGCATCTACAGTTACTTGATACGTTGTGGTCTTGAGTTTGTACTTCTGGAATAACATCTAATGAAAGACTACTTTTGCATGGCATAATGTCACATGGTTTACTGTTTGGCTGGATCTACTTCAAAACATTGAAATCAGTAAAATTAGATTATAAAAAAAAATATTACAATCTTTATCAGAGGGATTTTTTTAGTGCCACATAATACATGCAGCCATTAGTCTCTTTTCCATTTGGCAAAAGTCAGGTGTGCTGCTTTTTTTGTCCACTGGATATTTTTCTAGAAATCATCAAGCTGGATATTTAGGGGCTGATTGAAGGATGCTAAGCTTCTTTTTGTCTGTCAGGATTTGAACCTTTATCTTAAACCGGTTCGATTGTTGATAGTGAGCATCTTGGTGTTGTCTGTAGTTGCTCTTCAGTAATGACTCTGTAATTCTGTAATTACTTTCAACTTGTTGCAGTATATCATGCAATCTTCTTGGAAGAATTGACCACACTGGAGTTAATTGAGAAGATTGCAAACTTGTACAGCATTTCTCCACAGCAGATAAATCGAATCTATCGGCAGGGACCCACAGGGATCCATGTATTAGTGAGCAACGAGGTAAGGGGTTAATGCAAAGAACTGTTACAGTTGTTGGATGACCATTTCAATTGTGGAATGAATCTTCAGGAAGGCTTTACAAGGTTACTAATCCAAGCAAGTTAAAGTAAATTCTTAAAGAAAATCATTGATGCATATCATTGATTTTGGTGCGGCTTAAAGATCTTTGGTTTGTAAGTCTGTCTTTGTTTTTTTAACTAAAGCACAAGAAGATTGGCAATTTCCTTTTCATGTTGGCTACTTAAATTTTGAAATGAGGATGTAAAGCAAGAACCTTTAAAACTAAATAGNGGACAAATCCGGTTTACATTTTAGGCAGTGATTACAGTCACTGTGTCAGTCAGTGCTGGGTAGGTGTATGCTATAATTTAATGGACCTCTGCTAGCTGTTTGTGTCCCATTATATGATGGCTTAGTTTAGTCCATTCCATTAACTTGCAGGTTAATAGTGAGTTGCCCTTCTTCCTCTTTTCCCCCCACTAAATTACTTACTCATTCATGCACCAGAATCGCTTAAGGAGCTTCATTTATAAGAAACACTGTTAAAACAAATGAAGCAGAGCATAGGTCTCAACTGGAGCCTAAACTGAAGACTGTAATGCTTATTTCTAAAGTCTCCTTGCTATTTCAGCCTGATTAAATCTGAAACCTTAATGCTTTATGGATGTAAAGTGCTTGGAGGCAACTCTTGGTAGGGGAATTGCCTGAACCGACTTAGGTATAAGGCTTTAAGTATTTATTTGAGTCAATTATTAACAATGTCTATTGCTTTTTTAAATAATTTTTTTCTTGTTCTAGTACTATAGTGGCAAGAGTGAGGCATTCTGTGAATGTACTTCATGCATCGTTAGGCACAGACACAGAGGCTGGCCCGTGAAGTTCGATTTGCAGGAGCAGGGATGGATGTTAAAGCCAAAAGAAAATAGGAAAATTAGTCTAAGTTAAAAAGGGTATCTGGTGTGAGAAGTTACAGCTGGGGGGTGCTCTCCTTGAGCCCTGTTCAATAGCTAGGAGAAGGCTTTTGCTTAAAGATATATTTTCTGAGGTGCTCAGAAAGAGGTTCAGACACCTGCTCTCTAAAGTTTCCTGCCCACCATCTGCTTCAGCTGTATGAGACACCTCCTGGAAATGAGTCTTCTCTATTCATCAAGAGCTGCTCTAAGATGGGAGAAGGCTTTGACTGAGGATGAAGTTTAAATGAGCATTTCAGATTGGATCTAAAGTCAGCTGAAACTCACCTTTTTAGTTAGAGGCCTCACTAGAATCTGCATGTGTTCTGAAAATCTAGTTGTTTCTCATGAATAACTCAAATAGCTTTTAGATACTAATCTTTCTTCCCGTGATCTGCCTTGGCTCTCATAGCATTTTCATTAAGATTCCTGTGCCTTGACAAAACACAAACAGGTAAATGATTCCTGCAAGCACAGCATCTATACTGGTCAAAATAACTGCATGAACACTACTGAAATGGCTTTTCAGTAGCAGTAGCCTTTTGTTTAGGAAGGAGTCTCTTTCTCAGAGCTAACCACATCTAGATGCTATTTCAGGTGGTAATGTAATCTTCAACTGAACATCATTCAGCTGAATGTGTATTACTATTGTTAAATTTTTAGGAAAGGAACTGTCTTCATTGAGTCTGAATTAGTACAGCTTCACAGAAGATGATTAAGGGCATGGTCCTTGTTACACTAACTGGAATGGTGTAAGAGCTTGCAGGATTGAGAGCTGCAAACAGGATGATAAAATGCTGACTAAGCTAGCTCAGTTCCAGGCAAGCACTTTAGTATGAGCTTCTCTTAAGCACAGTAGCAGCTGCAAGGACCTTAATTAGTCAGTCATGTACTTTAATAATCTTGTGGAAAGAGTTACCCAGGTCTGTGCAGGACTGAACACCACATGTTGTTTGCTGCCTCTCACGTCTATATTGGCGCTGAAAGAAACTTGAATTTAATTGCTAAAAGTATTTTGTGTTGGCTTTTTTCCTTTTGCCCTTCAGATGGTACAAAACTTCCAAGATGAATCTTGTTTTGTTATCAGCACACTAAAAGGTATGTACTGCTGCTGCTGTTACATGTGGCTGTAAAGATAACTTCTCCTTTCAATTGCACAAGACATTATCACAAACCTGGTGCCGTTATCCCGAACAGATAAGTAATCTAATTTAGTGTAAGTTAAGGTGTTCTATCAGCTTACAATAGACTGATAGACTGACTGATCTGTGCTTTCTTCTCAGTTACTCTGTTATAAAGCTGTCATAAATCCATTAACACCACTGACATAAATGAGAAGAAAACCTCTAATAAAATGATAAAATATGACCGTTACTATGTTTTATTTTATGCAAATGATTTGGCCTAGATTTTCAGCAGTGATTTTCATGAGTGGATTGTGGAACAGGAATACAAACTATTGCAAGCTACTTAAGAATATCTATAGTTCTGCTTTTCTAAAAGCAATGAAAAAACACTTTGCATTTCTTTGTTACAGCTGAGAGCAATGATGGCTACCATATCATTTTAAAATGACCATGCTGCACAGAAAGACTTTAACAGCCTAAAATTCAGTGCCTCGCTGAGATTGCTACAACCTAGACTGGAAACACAAAGAACCTTCTGGATAAAATGCTCCTCTGAACTACAAATTATCGGACAGCTTAAGGAAGAACTTGCTTTTACAGATACATGTTTTTACTGATGTGTGGTTTTGGGTTTTTGGGTGTTCTGTTGGCTTTTTTTTGGGGGGTTGGGTTTTTTGGGGTTTTCTTTTTTGGTTGGTTGGTTGTTTTTTTTAAGCTGGAGCTGAGAGCATCCTCAAAGCCTGTACATGCTTCTCCAGTCTTAAAAATTGTGCAGGTTTCTGCTTATTACTTAGAAACATCTGCCTTGTACTAAAGGGATATGAAAAAACAACCAACCAACCAAAGCCCAATTGTCTAGATCCCTCATGGTTGGATGAATTGATTTATTTAGTGTTCAGAGTGCTCTCTTGAACACACCCTGTTCCTGATGGACATAGGCTCCCTTGGGCTCTTTTTTTTGCTCTTTGAGGTAGAAGGCTTGGGACTACATCTGAAAACATACTGGGAAATGGAGAGGATGGGTGTAGTGCTCAGCTCTCACCCAGAGGGTCACCCCTGAAGGCCCACTCTGAGCTGTTCTCCACCTGTAGATGTGCTCAAAGTCCAGAGACCTTGATTCCTCCTGACAGAGCTTCTGTAATACCCATTAGACAGATCAGTTCTGTGTGATTCAAAGGAGGACAAACAATCTGAGGCAGCAGTTCAGCACCATGTTATGTCTTAGAGTACTCGTGTCTCCTTGTGTGGAGTGTATGAAGGTTTTCTGAGGAAATGTTTTGAACATCGAAAGTTACAGAGTTCATGAGAAATTCACACTATGGATTTATTCCCCTCTACAAAGTGTAGAGTAGCAGCTCTTCTTCCTTTAACTGGGATTTAGGTTTTATAATTTGGTGATCTTTTTCTTCTGTTGCTCACTAAGTAAAACTGAGTTTTGACTGAGTCCAGGTAACATCATCTTAGTTGCTGCTGCTTATATCCTTACTATTTCACTTGTGACTCCTGTTTCAAATATCTGCAACTATGGTCTACTCCACCCTCCCTTGGTCTTTTGGGACACCAAAGAGGTTCCACTAAGCTGAAAAAGCGGCTGCCACTGATTTCAAAGGCAAACTGGATCATACCCTTCTTGCATGGATGGAGTCATTGCACTTTTGACAAATAATAAGGCTGTTTCCCAAACTGACTGTCCATAGAGCATCCAATTGTGATACTTGACCATTTAATTTCATCCTGAATTGAGATGGAAAGCTGAAATACCAAAAATTTTCCTGAAATGGAAATTTTTAAAAAATAGAGAAATTGTCAGCTGGAAAATGCTGAATAAAATATTCTACCCTTTTGGAATGGAAACATTAATTAAATCCATTTGGCCCTTAAAGCAGCAGCATCAGTATGAGCTACTGTTGCAGACCTTAGAAATTACCATTCCAGTGCCTTGCGTGCTGTGCCTCCCTTGGGGCCAAGTCCTTTGGCAGGGTTACAGATCCCATGATGCTCCTACCATGGGTTAGTCAAAGAGGGAATGCGTCATGAGGGCTGGAGGGATGCCCAGGAGCCCAGCCTTCTGGGAAAGAGAGGGACATGGAGCCCATGAATTACAACTCCCAGCTGACACCAGAGGAATTCGGACAGGCATGGACTGATATTTTTCTGACAAAAATTATGTGTTTCAAGTTTTCCCAACAGAAATAAACATCAAAATGTTGAGAAAAGCAATCTTTTTTTCATTAAATGCATCAAGTTTTTGCAGGGGTGGGGTGTGGGGTGTGTGTGGGGAAGTCCACCCATCTCCACCAATTTAATGTGGGTTTTTTTTCAACAAAAATAATACTAGAATAGAAAAATCATGTTACAATGGGAAAACCTTCAGCCAACTCAGCTAATTGAGTAAAAGTGCCTACTTAGGCATGATCTTACTCAACTAGCTGTCCTGGGTGCACCATGAATTGTTTCTCCAAAAGGCCTGCTCAGGCTTTGGAAAATGGCAATTCCTCCCACTGAACTCAAGGAGCTTGAGGTGTCTTGGTGATGACCAGGTTGTGTAGATGAGGAGGTTCTAAGTAGTCTCCTGACACAGAGGGGAGCTCACAGAAGCCAGGAGGAGGTTTAGGGGAAGAGATGCATTTGTGACAGATGGTCAAAAACATCTTTTTGAGAGGAGAGTGACATCATGTCAAGGTTAACTCCGCCTTGGAGCCCATATCACCTCTGTGTCTTTGCAGCCTGTTATGCACTGCCTGCAGATGGAGGGAGGCAACTGTGGAGCCTCCATTCCTGGGCATAGAGGTATCCAGGTCATGTACGCATAGTTACAGCTGCCTTCCAAAACGGAATAAATTCTGGCTGTTTATGTGTGTAGACGATGCCTACCAGGAGCTCTTTGGTTGATTTTGTGGAAAAAGCTTTGGGAGATGTATGTTGGCTGTGCTTTTTTATCCTGTTCTGTAATACTGACCCAGTGCAGGGCATGACTGGAGATGGCATGCGACTCAGACAGGTGAATATGACCCGAGGAGAAGGGTTTAAAAAGAAACACATTGGAGTTGCCAGAAGCATAGCCTGTACTGTATCCACTTACATGTAATAGCCCTGTAATTCAGGGGGCACAGCAACACTGAACCACAGACAGCAGTGTGAAGGAAATCCCAGAGTTAGGGACTGAGAGCTGTTCCTTTACTTAAAGCAACAACAACAACAATAAAAACCACCTAGTTTTTGATTACTTCAAAGTCAAATCTTACCTATAAGGAATTATATGCTAAAGTTCTTATACTGTTTCATTATCCTCGCTTGATTAATTTTGAACAAAAATAACTCTAGGACATTATTATATTTAGATTTTTTTTAAATAAAATAATTTTGTACTGCTATAAGGGTGAGTTTGGCAATCTATCTTGTCCTTTCCATGATGTAAGAAGGTATACCACAGTAAACAACCCCACAGGTCATAAATATTGTCCTACTGGGTGGGCATCAATGTTTTATCTAGGTCAGCCAGTTTGTACAGCTGTGTGACTAATCAATGTGTAAAGCCTCCACTTAACAGAGTAGTTCTAGGTCTCGTTGAACCTCTGTAGTCACAGTGGAAATTTGGAGGATTGTGGTCAAGTAACACACAGCAGCTAGTTTGAGAACTGAGAATGTCTGCTTACTTCAACTTACAGTCATAGAACATCTTGAGTTGTAAGGCACCCATAAGAATCATTGAGTCCAACTCCCTGCTCCTCGCAGGACTGCTTAAAAAACATATGACTAAGAACATTGTCCAGATGCTTCTTGAAATCTGATAGTCTTGATGTCACGACAGCTTCCCTGGGGAGCCTGTTTCAGTGATGGATCATGTTCTTGGTGGAGGACCTTTTTACCCTGGACATGAGGAAAGCTGCCACCTCTGGAGATTTTCAAGACCTGTTTGGATGCATTCTTACGTGACTTGCACTAGATTATGGTCCTGTTCTGGCAGAGGACTTGATGATCTCTGGAGGTCCCTTCCGACCCCTAACATCCTGTGATGCTGCACCCTTTGCCCATGTTACATGATGCTGTGTAACCAGCCAGGTCTTGTATGTGGGGGGAGATGGACATCAACCAAGCAATCAGAACGATGTTGATATGAGATTAGACTGCTGACAAACCTTCTTCTCCGTCTCTCAAAAACATAAAAGCAAACCTTTGCCCTGTTGAAATTGGTTTGTCCATACAGGAACCAACCAAAGCCTTTTGGATTTGTTAGTGGCTTATGTGAGGCATAAGAGAGACTTGTCCTGTCTGTGTAAACAGTAAGTAATCTTAGACTCTGTGGCTAGAGGGGCTGCTATCCCTGGAGAGACTGGTTCACCCTGTTTGAGGATCCTCCAGAAGGAAGCTTTTGTTCCCTCAATACTGGAGGAAGCACAACTGACTAGTCAGGGCTAGATGTCTAAATTCTAGACAACCTAAAGGCAAGAGAGATGAATAGCTCCCTCTCATCTGCATGTCCAGAAGAGGTTTGCATTTATTTTGCTCTCAAGTGCCTGTTACATTTATTCTTGCCTCTTTTGTTGTTGCTGTTGTTGCTGTTTCTTTCTTCCCCCTCCCCCCTTTATTTTTAGAGTAACAAATGAAACCTCCTGCTCCAAATGATTTAAATCAGACTTTTTTCAGCTTTATATCTGAAATCTATACGTCAGACTTCTACAGAAGTCTGGATTTTGGGATTACAATGAATAGCATGACATCATAAGCTGTCCAGCTCTTAGGTGGGATGTGTGATGACAGCCACTTTGAGTGGAAGTAGGCTTGCTGGGGATGAAAGAGCAGAACCATTGCATGTTTCAAATTAATTTGACTCCAGCCAGTGCTGCAAGGTATAACCCTGAGTTCTTATAAGATATGGAGCGGCTGTTTGAAGTTATTACATAAATTGTGGCATTTTCTTTGACAGCTGAATAAATTGATACAGATCAGACAATAGGACTCTGGTGGTGATCTGAGAACTCATAGAAGTGCACTGCATGACATGCAAGTGCAAATCAGGGAAGCAGCAGATAATACAGTGATAGAAATTTGTGCCATCTGCCTGAGGTTATTGAAATAACTGGTGTTAATGAAATTAAAGCTCCTGTTCTTTCAACTGGCCCTTCTTGGTAATAGGCTTATAAATAGAAATAATAATTCAATCTGGAATATATTTGAGTTCTCATCTTGGTGTGAAATGTATTGGGCTGAAGTTTCAGGACTTGGAGGTGGTAAAAGGATTCTTGCAGTTGAGAAGTCTTGAATGGCACTCTTTATAATGTAACATAGATATTTACACATATATATACACATACATACTGTACTGTATCAACACATATATGTGCTGAGTACTTGTGTTCTTTGGCTTTAACTGGTACTCTGCTTTGTTTAATTGCAGTTCAATATAAAAGACTCTGGTTGATCAAGCTTTGAAACCCAGCCATTTCTTGGGTAGAAACGTGAAAGTCTATAATAGCAACTCTAGGTGATTTGGGCAGAGTACACTTGGAGGGATGTAAATGTGATGAATTTCTGCAGTGTAAATCCCAGGCCTTAGTGAAGATAAGCATATTCTTACACTATCACTGCAGTTCTATATTGCAGCTTCTGAAACTAGTTAAAGAGAAATAGATTGCCCCATGCTTTGTAAATTAGTAAGAGCAACTCGCTAAGCAGAACAACCATACGATGACTTTCCTAGCTCGATGTTGTATTGCTTAAGCATTGGCTGTAATTCTGACAATCAGCTGGTCAATGACTGGGACAGAGTGGGTTTTTTTGGTCTGTTTCTGGTTTTGGTTTTGACTGTTCTCAAAGAAATGCTTATATTCAGACCGTAGCTTCTCTTTCTCCTCCAATTATGAAACAGCTTCACTTGATGCTACTAATAAAAATATTTTCTTAAGATTGACATCTGATAGCACAGGGTACTCAAAGTGGGAAGTGTTTGGTCTTGATCATCACTACTGCAGTTGAATATAAGAAGGGAGACTGGAGGTGTATCTTAAAATCCTTGCCTCTCTTTAAAAAATAGATTAAGCTGGTGCCTAATTTCTTGTGTGTTTCTGATTTGTACTTTTTTTTTAACCTTTTGCCATTCCCTCAGAATTCTTTGCTCCCTGAAGGGGGGACACATTGGTGAGCAGCCGGTGTGTCCAAAATTTTTAAGCAGCCTGCTGTTTGTCCTAGTTTGCTTGGGGTGAGTGTTTACCTTCCAAAGGGCTAGTGGATTTACCTCTTCACTGACAATGCAGCCATTCAAGACAGGTGATGCTGACCATGATGTCGGTGTGAGTGGGTGAGGGCAGATGGAAGTGGGTCGATTGGAGGCTGAGGCATACCAGTTGTGAGTAAATACTGCCACATTCTTTGTCTTTCCTTTTGTTGGTTTTTGGGGCGGTTCGGGTTTTTTTGTTTGGTTGGTTGGTTTTTTTTGTACATGGATAATAATTAAAAAGCATATTTTGCACTGGCTCTTGTACTGTTGTGCAGAAGAAATCTGTATCTAGAATCTGTGCTCCAGTCAAAATGCAAATAAACCTGTTTGTAAGAAGCATGAGTTTTGTCTCTTTTTTGCTTAGTGTGGGTGGGCACATGAGGGTCTTGACAGTGGCTCCTGAGCATGCAGCTGTAAGATTCTGGGCACCCTCTCAAAATGAGGGGAAGCAGAGGTTGTGAAGTTCTTGTGAGAGAACGTCAACTGCGGCCGAATACCATGTAGGGGTTTTGTCATGTTGGAAGTGACTGCACTGCACAATGCAGTGCCCAGTTCATATTCAGGTCAAGGCATGAGAAGAAATAACTAACGTTGCAGAAGTCGTGACAGTGAGTATATGGTTGAGTGAGAGCACAAGATGTGTTAGATGAAATCTGGGTCTGGTTTTGCAGTTCTCAGAGGGCACAGGCATTTCAGAGCATGGTCCTTGGTGACATCAGAGATGATCGCAGAGTGCTTTCTGGAAGCAGTGCTGTGTCCCATTTAGCAGCTGTTTAGACACCTGCTGGAGAAGAGGCAGTGAATTTTGGGTGTGAAGGATTCACAGTGGTTTGGCTTGAAAAGTTTTGTTATCCTCTATGGGCTATGCCACAGATCTAATAACATACATGTTCAGGAGACTGGCACACATATTCAGTGCCATTTTCCAGTTGGAGAAGATGGAGCCTAATTTGAGAATGATATCTCCCCACAGTCAAACCTACTACTTTGTAAGGATGCTGCTTAATCTGAATTGACTTTAAAAGCAACATGTGCTTTTTCTTTTATGAAGAAGTATTTGAATCATCTGTCAGTGCATAAGCAAAGTCTAAGGGCACAGACAATGTTCCTAGAGAATGGTAGATGAGAATTGATCATTTTTCCCTGCTGGTTACTCTGGCGTGCTAGCTCAAAGTTTCTCTGGAGGTAGCATCCCAGCTGTCTGAAGCCTGATGTTGTTGAGGCATTCAACTGCTCCATGCATGGTTAGGCAGCACCATGGTTAGGCACCTAACTATGCATGGTTAGGCAGCTGAGGACAGGCTGAGAGAGTTGGGACTCTTCAGCCTGGAGAAGAAAAGCTTCGAGGAGACCTTATAGTAGTCTTCCAATATCTGAAGGGGGCCTACAGGAAGGCTGGGGAGGGATTATTTACAAGGTCTTGCAATGACAGGACGAGGGGCAATGGGTTTAAACTGGCAGAGGGGAGATTTAAACTGGATGTCAGGAGGAAGTTCTTTACAGTGAGGATGGTGAGACATTGGAACAGGTTGCCCGGGGAGGTTGTGGCTGCTCCCTCCCTGGAGGTGTTCAAGGCCAGGTTGGACGAGGCCTTGAGTGACCTGTACTAGTGGGAAGTGTCCCTGCCTATGGCAGGGGCTTGGAACTAGATGATCCTTGAGGTCCCTTCCAACCTTACGATTCTATGATTCTATGTCTTGCAGGGCTTCTGGGATTCAATGCAGCTTCTTCAGATTGAGCAGAAGTTCAAATCCACTTGTAGGCAGCCGCAGGGGAGCTGAGTGCATTGTGTTTTGATAGCAGGATGCTGGTGAGCACTTGAGAGTCCTGGGCTGGCACTTGGGAGCTCCAGGGCTGAATGGAGGGTGGTGAGTGTGTGGGGCCATCAGCAGTGAGTTCTTAGTGCCTTTATGATCCCTGCCATCTCTAGGGGTTGTCTGTGGGGCTCTCAGGAGGACTAAGGTGAATCCCTTCCTGAGCTCCCCAAGGTGTGGGGTGATACAGCATGTGAGCATCACATGCATGGGTGATTCTCACCAAGCTCCATGCAAAATTATTGCTCTTCTCCTGTAAGCCTGTGCTGGTAAATGAAGAAAAGGAGTATCCGGAAGGTTTTGACCTAAAATTACCTAATAAGAGTTCATAGATGGGGAAAGTGGTAGTGCTGCACAATTTCACTTCTATGGGAAGTGCACCAATAGAGAAACTCATAAAGAAGAGACCTCCTAGGGAACGCATCCAGAAGTCATCAGCAGCTGATATAAAGACTGAAGAGGAACTGAAAAGAGCTTTTCATGAGTGAAAAGCCAAGACCTGGGATTGGAGCTGCTCATCCAAAGCATTGGCCTAATCTCATCTAAATCCCCAACAACAAGAACACTTTAAAATCAGTTTTCCAATTTACGAAACAATTCAGTCTTTCAGTTAAAA
The DNA here is from genome assembly GCA_013399775.1 of Semnornis frantzii. Taxonomy (NCBI): domain Eukaryota; kingdom Metazoa; phylum Chordata; class Aves; order Piciformes; family Ramphastidae; genus Semnornis; species Semnornis frantzii. The sequence goes on along the minus strand of VWYK01106442.1, from coordinate 4,857 downwards.
GGATTAGTCACAACCATAGAGCAACCAAGGAAATTACATCCCTCATATTCCTTCTGTAAAGAAGTTAAATGCTTCTAGGCTTACCTGAGTAGGAAAGGTTAGACACTGCAATGATTTATATTTAATTGTTCTGTTTTGTTTTGTTTTGGTATTACAGCAGAGGTTGGTTGTCCTGATCAAACTGAGATTTCAGATGAATGTAGACCTCTCTGCTCCCCAGAGGGCCAAGGGAAGCAGGGCAGTCACTAGACTCTGGGATGGACCAGCCTCTCCCATTTCAGAAGGGAACTAAGGTGCAAAGTGTTTTAAGTCTGCTGAGCAGGGCAGAACACACTGTAGCACCTGTCTTGGCTCATCACAGAAAAAAATATCCTTCCTCCCATTTCTTGGAGAGGAATAATGTAAAGCAGGCTTCACATGCAGTATCATGCTATGCTGGTAAGTTGAAGCAACAAAGAAAATCCACCTTGAAGCCTGTTGAGTAAGGGTAAATGTTCTGTGATTCTGTGATAGTATTTTAAGTTTGAAAAGAATGAGTCAATAAAAGATGTTTCATCAGCACCCTGGATAAAGTTCATCCTGAGATGACGAGTTATCTTGGAGTACCAGATAATCTATGTCCTTATGCTAGAACTTTAAAATCGGCTTCTACCTGCTCCCGGCTCTGAATGTGGAGATGCATGACCTTGATTTATCCTTTTTCCCCTGAGGGTGCATGATAGATATGTTAAAAGTGCTGCTCCATATGAAAATATATACATTCTTCTTTCTCCCCCTCCCCCTTTTGTTATATACTAGTTTAGTCCTAAAATCCTCTCGTTTTGACTGATGTAAACAATGTAGCTATCAAGTTTGCAGACTAGAAAACCTGATATTAAGTCATAAGCACCTGTGATATAGCTAGAGAAAAAAAATTATCAGGAATCCAAAATTAGTTGAGTATATCAGTATCATAAAAACTAACTTTTCCAAGAGTAAAAATTTCAATGCTGAAGTTATGACTATGCTTTAGAGAGGAAACACTCTCTCAACATGCTAGCAAACATACTGCATTGGACAGACTCAAGCAAACGCAACACTCAGAGGAATTTCTTTGTGAAAACTTTTTCAAAACTTAGCATCTCCCAGAACAATGAGTACCTGGGTTGTTGGCACCACTTTGGGAATTAAGATCTTTGTAATATCCCCTAGGAGAAGAAAGTTGAGTAAAAAATGAACACTACTTCATGCAGGAAGAAAAATGTGGCTGAGGCTATGTGGTCCGAACAGCACAAAAGTATGGAGGCTACATATGTTAAGCCAAGTGCATGCTGTTGTGAGGACAAAGAACATTGTCCCAGACAAAATTATTCCAGAACTGCCCACAGTTTCTTTTCCAACAGATTTACCTCATTTCATGGTGGGGCCTACAAGGCTACAACTTTTGTTTCTTCACAGACGTAATTATTTATTGTCACGTGTATGAGCTGAAAGAAAGTCCAAGTGAGAACATGAGAATAAATTTGGTGATCATTGAAGTAATTAGTGGTGAAGAAAAAAGGAAAGGCATTCTGCTTGGATTTTTCAAAAGGCTTTGGCTCCCTTCTGGCTCTGCCAGACCCTGCCAGTGGCTTTGCAGCATCCCCACTGCATCTGCTTGTTCCAGAACAAATATGCATGCAGCCACATTGCTGATTTAAATGGAAGAGCGGCTCCTGAGCACACCGCTCAGAAGTGCAGCCTGCTCAGGAGGACACCTGTCTCCTTGGTTGTTTAAGCAAAGTGGGTCCATGAATTTCATGATGAAGGTAGGGAGGAGGCTTTTGCACCAGTTGGCTTGGCTGCTTGGATAAAGGGAGCACGAGTTCCCAATTAGACTGCCCCCAGCTTCTGGAGGACACCACATCTCTCTATGGATACTACTCCTGTATTGCTGAGTTTGTAATACCAGCCCGAAGTGGTGGCTGAAACTGAGTGGTGGGATTGTCCTCTGAAGTCTCGTCTCTGGATACCTTTTTAAGAAATAGTGTCTTTTCATATTTGTAGTAGGATATTTAGGGTTGGATTTCTGGTTTGTCAGCAGAAGATTTAGTTCACTGTTGTGTGGTTAAGATTATCATTAGAAACTATGTTAATTGTTCAAATGCTGGTTTTTTTTTTTTACTCCTGTCTTCCCCAAAGTAACTAATAACCAGACGTGATTGTTTGGGAAGGGTGTTAAGCCAACTACTGGTGTAAGGGTGCCCTCACTCATGTGAAGTCAAGACAAAGTAGCCATTCTTCTTCATCATGGTAGCCACTGCATTCCAAAATAATCAGAGGGTTGTCTATCAACACCACCCACATCATCCTTGGCAGATAATTGACTGATGACCTTAAAGATTGTGATGGAGAAGGGGGACAAGCAAGCAGGGGGACAAGCAAGCTGAAGCCTATCCATGTTACTGCCACAGTAGGAACAAGGTTTGGGGCATTTTATTCCTGGTTTGTGTATCCCTGGTTGTAATGGAGGTAAATCACAGCTAAAGAAATGGTCTCAGACCATCCACCAACGGAAATTCAATCAAACATGTCATCGTCAGTTGCTGGTGACTGAAGCAAGGAACCTCTCACTTCAGATCTAGCATGAATCACTTGTAACGTTGTGAGGGTGAAGTGGCAACATGCCGATGACTCACTTTGAAACTGGCTGGCAGCAAAGGGCTCGCTAAGCAACCTGTGGGAAAAGAAGTATTCACCCTTCCATGTTATTTCTGAGATAGTACCATGCCCTTTGTGTCACTCAAAGACCACAGAGCTGTTCAGCATGAATACCAAGAGTGCGATGTCATGTGTGGTGGCCTGGACCAAGTCTTGGAGGCTTACAGTGGAGGAAGGAGGAAGCACCATGATCCTGCCTGATATGCACAGCTGAGCATGTCTGCTTGGACAAGGAGATCCTGCTATTTCACATAACTGATGCAGCTTGGTAGTCAGTTTGGGGTTGGTTTTATTTCATACTTTTCCATTCTCTGTCCAATAATTGAATTGTCCATCTGATTGTGGTAGTGATTATGGTCACCTACTTGCCAGCTACACAAGCAGAGCAATTGAGAGAATAAGCTTTTTGATTCTTGAAGACTTCACTTTAAAACAATGAAATATTTTTTCCTCTCTCCTGAATGTCACCAAATGGCATTGATTTGTCACCTTTCAGGCTCTCACACAGGTGATGTTCTTCTTGGTAATCCTCAGTGAGAAAGTCCTTAAAAATTATAGTTAAGTGTAAAACTCCTGAGGACCAGTGGTGTGAAAGGCAGGACAAGGAATCCTAACTAAGAACCTGGGCCAAAGAGATGTGCATGTTCATCAGGGCTTGATGGCTGTGGGGAAGAATTACCCCAACTGCTCAGGTCCACCACAGAATCACAGAATTGTTTTGGTTGAAAAAGACCTCTGAATTCACCAAGTCCAACCATTGACCTAACACCACCATGGTCAGTAAACCATGACCTGAAATGCCACATCTACATGTATCTTGGACACCTCCAGGGACGGTGACTCCATCACCTCCTTGGGCAACTTATTCCAGTGTCTGACTGGTCTCTGTAAGGACATTTTTCCTAATATCCAATGTAAACACCCCCTGGCATAATTTCAGACTGTTTCCTCTTATTCTATCACCTGACGCTACAGAGACTGACCCTCATATCACTACGATCTCCTTTCAGGTAGTTATAGAGAACAATGAAGTCTCCCCTTAGCCTCCTCCAGACTAAACCATCCCAGTTCTTTCAGCTGCTTCTCAGTAGACTTGTTCTTCAGACACTTCACCAGCTTTGTTGCCCTTCTCTGGACACACTCCAGCAGCTCAGTGTCCTTCTTGTAGTGAGGAGTTGTGCTGGTTTGAGGCTAATTGGAATATTTTAATGAGAAAAATTAGATCATAGGCTGTGAAAAGAAAGCAATGGTGATGTCTGCTTCACTCACAGGCTTGTTGAGACATATAAAAACAAGGACAAAAACACAGATAAGACAGAGTGTGTCCCTCTGTCAGAGCTGGTGTGTTTTCTCCCTGGGTTTTAGTGGCTGTGTAACCCAACTAATCATTCTGCTTCTAACCCCCCTTGCTGATCCTCCAAACTCACCTTGCATGTAAGGCAGAGTCTGGGATAAGGCAGAAGGGTGGAAAGAAGGTGGAAGGGTGGTTGGGAGCCCCTCCTGGGGGCTCTGATTTCTGGGAGGGGTATTGTATTTCTGTATTACTTGTTGCCTTCAATCCCAGTTGAATGAATATGGGAATATGTGTGGAATTTTTTTCAGATAGGATAAGGCAAAAAATATGAAATGTATGCTTTTTTTAAAAAAAAATCAAATTTTATGTAACACTCAGTAAGTACTGTGTGATGGTTTGGGAGTTACTCCCCTCTATGAAAATCACCCAGACTAGACTCAGAATGGTAAGAGCTGAAACTTCATGCACATCACTCAGTTAATAATTGACCTAATTAAAGAGATGTGTTGTGACACTGTGTGTTGTCTGTAGTGTCTGTTCAGGGTGTATCACCAAACATAGGACAATTTTTAACTTGATCCTTTCTGTAGAGATTTATAGCTGAAGCCAGGACAAGCCATTAAGTAAAAAATTAACAAGCCATTTGGGTAGTTAGGAGTATGAGACACTCAACCCCATCCTGGCAGTGTGCTGGACCCCTTGAGGCTGCAAGTCACACCACCGGAGCCCTTTCTCAGTTGTTTTGCTTGCTGCCTTCAGCAGGGTGCCAGAGGGATTAAGAGAAAGGAAGCCCCTTATTATTAAGGGATGGGGAAGGAAATTATGGCTCTTAATTAAGAATGAAACTTTTTAACCGTAACATTGAGGAAACCTTAGAGTAGCCT
>VWYK01106440.1:0-18653 GCA_013399775.1 Semnornis frantzii | reverse complement strand
GTGGCTGCTCCCTCCCTGGAGGTGTTCAAGGCCAGGTTGGAGGAGGCCTTGAGTGACCTGTTCTGGTGGGACGTGTCCTTGCCTATGGTAGGAGGTTGGAACTGGCTCAGTTTTGAGGCCCCTTCCAACCTTACCATTCTATGATTCTATGACAGACCAAGGAATTAGTGACTTTGTTCCTGTGGCCCCATCAAAGAGCTCACAAACCAAGCAACCCTCAAAACACTGCAGTGTCTTTTAAAAAGTGAAAGCTTGAGTTACCTGTACTGGCACAAATCACTCCAAATTCTATCCCTGCTGTCTCCTGACTGTCTCAGTTGCATGTCCCCGGGGCTGGCACCCACAAGCTGTGTCTGATGGTTAGCCACAGCCCAGGAGAAACAGCCACACGTCTACCAGCCTGTGTGCAAGGCTCCAGCTGATGATTCTGTGAATTAATAAGTTTTACTCTGGTTCCCCCACAGAAGGCAGATAAGAAGCCGAAAAAAAAGAGAAACAAACCCACCCAACAGGAAGCACAGCCAGAACAGTAAACATGTTTGCTTTAAGGAGTGGAAACCACAGTTGAGTTTCTAGACCATGAAGCTCCAGGCTTCCTCAAATTAATTTAATTTAATGCTTTATACATTTCTTCTGTGGAGATGTGGGTACTGAAATGTGCATCACCAGAGGGGTGTAGGAAAGACCTGGCAAATACTCCTGTCCCTCCCTCGGTGGGGCACAGATGCCAGGTCTGCATAATGGACAGGTGGAAGAACGATGGATGCTCTGGGCAGTGCCTGGTGCCAGCATCCATGGCTCTGGCCCTGCTGGCACCCAGCACCACCCTTCACAGCAGACCTGGCCAAGTCACTGCTGGAGGCAGGTGGGAGCTGGAGAGTGTAGAGCCTTCCTGAGGAGGGGTCTCCAGGGGGAGCTGTGCCCACTGCAGACATCCCTGCCAAGCCCAGCCTCGCACCTTCCCCCCCTGCTTCCAGCTCTGGCTCCTACCCAGGGCTCTCTGTCCCATCTTCCCCAGTCTGCAGATTGCTTCGTACTCGCTTGGCGAGGTCCTGATTCATCTCCTGTCACATATTTTCTCCTGATGTCAGAGGCAGGGCTGCTATTCCTCCCTTCCTCCCATCCACTGCAGCCTGTAAATAACGAATTTGCATAATGAGCAAACCGGTTGCACTCTCTGTAGGTGACCTTGTGACTTCAGAGCAGTGAGTAACCTTTGGAGTGCCGGCAAGGCACCACAGTGCCACCTCACTGCTCCTTCAGGTGAGGAGGCACTGGGCACCCACAGCTCTGGGGGGAAGAGCTGCAGGTGGGCTATGGGAGCTGTGTCCTGCCAAAGCTATGGGAGCTGTGTCCTACCAAACCTATGGGAACTGTGTCCTGCCAAAGCTATGGGAGCTGTGTCCTGCCAAAGCTATGGGAGCTGTGCCCTACCAAAGCTATGGGAGCTGTGTCCTACCAAAGCTATGGGAGCTGTGTCCTGCCAAAGCTATGGGAGCTGTGTCCTACCAAAGCTATGGGAGCTGTGTCCTACCAAACCTTCTTCTCTTGTGCCTGAATATAGAGGCACAAGAGATTGGAAAGAGGAATTTGCTGGACAAGATTGCAGCAATCATGGTTGAATATCACAGGNGAGCCTGTCCCCCCCTCCTGACCCCCAGCCCTCAGAGATTTAGAAACATTTCTTAACTCCCCTCTCAGCCTTCTCCAGCCTAAGCAGCCCCAGGTCCCTCAGCCTCTCCTCACCAGGCAGTGCTCAGTCCCCTCATCATCCTCACAGCCCTCCCTTGGACTCTGTCCAGCAGATCCCTGTCCCTCTGAAACTGGGGAGCCCAAAACTGAAGGCAGCACTCAAGATGAGGTCTCAGCAGGGCAGAGTACAGGGAGAGAAGAACCTCCCTTGATCTGCTGGACACACACTTCTGAATGGCCCTCTGGTGCCCATTGGCCTCTTGCCCCCCAGGGCACATTGCTGAGCCATGGGTAACTTGTTATGACCTGGCACAGCCCTACAGGTGAACCAGATCTGTTTGACATCCTCATCAATGATCTGGGTGAGAAGACTGAGGTATCCTCAGTGAGTCTGTGGATGGCTCTAAGATGGGAGGGAGTGTTGGTCTGCTGGAGGGTAGGGAGGGTCTTCAGAGGGACCTGGATAGATGAGCTGAGGTCAGCTGTATGAGGCTGAACAAGGCCAAGTGCTGCACCCTGCACTTGGGACACAACAGCCCCATGACTGCTCTGTGCTTGGGGCAGAGTGGCTGGAAACTGGTGGAAAAGGACATGGTGGTGTTGATCAACAGCAGCTGAAGATGAGCCCGGCTGCGCTCAGGTGGCCCAGAAGGCCAACAGCATCCTGGCTTGGATCAGGAACAGTGTGACCAGCAGGATCTGCAGCTCCTCAGAGGCTGCTTCAAGCCCTGTTTTCAGCTGACACCCCCACTCTGACTTGTGCCCAAGCTGCCTGGCTCACCTTGGCTCATCCCCATTGCCCATGACAGAGCTGCTGGTGCCTTGTAAGGACATCCTCTGGTCACAGTAAAGTTTCAAAGGCATTTCCAGACCTTGAAGCGAGCAATGCAGGGCTGCTGTGGCAGTGTGACAGCAAGACAGACCACTGAACTATCCCAGGGGATGAGGCAGCCTCAGCAGCTCCTGCCAGGCACAGGGAACCACAGCAGGATTAGCTGCTGCTGCTGCTGCTTGATGCCCTCCACAAAAAGGATGTTTGCTTCTTGTGGACTTAAATGTGCACTTGGAGTAAATGGCTGCAGGCACATCCCTCTAGTGCCTGAAATCAGTATCCATCAGCCATCTCCTCCCAGCAGTGGAGCTTACACTCATGACTGACCCTCAGAGAGCACTGCCACTTTATTTATTTCTTCTGATATCTGCCAAAGAGCAGAGCTTCAGCTGGCAGTTAGCCTGGCAGAAGGGCTGGTGCTGAGACCTGTTCGGCTGTGGCATGGCTGGAGCTGCTCCAGCGCTGGGCTCCTGTCCCTGTGCTCCCATCCCTCAGGGCTCACCATTGCCTGCCTGGCTCTGGAAAATGCTGTGAGCTCTGGGGTGAAGGGGTGCTGATGCTGGCATAGACTCATAGAGTGGTTTAGGTTGGAAGGGACCTCGAAGATCAGCCAGTTCCAACCCCCTGCCATAGGCAGGGACACCTCCCACTAGAACAGGTTGCTCAAGGACTAATCCAACCTGGCCTTGAACACCTCCAGGGAGGTTGTGGAGCACAGAAGCACAGAATAGGATCAAAGATCATATTCTGTACTTCTGTGCTCCACAACCTCCCTGGGCAACCTGCGCCAGTGTCTCACCACCCTCACTCCAAACAACTTCCTCCTAACAGCCACTTGCAATCTCCCCTCTCACACTTCAAACCCATTCCCCTTGTCCTGCCATTCCAAGCCCTTGTCAATAGTCCCTCCCCAGCCTTCCTGGAGCCCCCTTCAGATCCTGCAAGGCCACTCCAAGCTCTCCTGGAAGCCTTCTCTTCTGCAGGCTGCAGAGCCCCAACTCTCTCAGCCTGTCCTCACAGCAGAGCTGCTGCAGCCCTCTCAGCATCTTGCTGGCCTCTTCCGCACTGGCTCCAACACTTCCATGTCCTTCCTGTGCTGGGGGCTCCACAACTGCACCCAGGACTGCAGCTGGGGTCTGAGGAGAGCAGAGCAAAGGGGCAGAATCCTCTCCCTTGCCCTGCTGCCCACACTGCTCTTGCTGCAGCCCAGCACACAGTTGCTGTCTGGGCTGCACTCACACTGCAGCCTCATCTGGAGCTTTTCATCACCCCAGACCCCCAGGGCCTGTTCCTCAGGGCTGCTCTCAGCCATTCCCCACTCACCCTGGAGCTGTGCTTGAGATTGTACCCACCCAGGTGCAGGACCATCTTATGCTGTGGGCTCCAGAACTGTGCATGTGATGAAGGCCAGAAGTCTTTATCTTCTTCTTTGTGGAGAACCTGCCCTCTCCATTGAAAACTTTCACTGCCATTTTGGATGTCCCACCCAAGTGTTACTGGGCTATAAATGAGCTTTACGGGACCTTGGGCTTCCATCATGCACTAACAACAAGAAGGGCTCCAGCAAAGAGACATCAGTTTGCCTCTTCTGAGCAGCCTTTCCATTTTAAATGCAATCAACAAATTGCTCTTTGCAGTGAAGCAAGAGGGGAGCACTGAGGAAAGAGTAAATGTGCATTGCTCATGACACGTAATCCGCTGAACCAGCCTGCAATTATTATTAGTTCTGACAAGTCATAAATAATGTAGCAGAAGAAACAGGCCTGATCAGAGGAAAGGGATCCATGTCACTTTTGTTTATCAGCTCTGCCTGAACGAGGAGGAATGAGGTCTTTGTTCAGAGCCCACTCCAAGCTGTGCCTCCCATGGAGGCGCTGCTTTGGGACGCTGCCCTGAGCTGGTCTGGTCGCCCTGCTCAGGGCTTCACCACCACAGCTGGGTGGTGAGGCAGAGGGATGGCTCAGGGACCTTTAGCCACATCCAGCACCCAAACACAACTGATTGGTTGCCTGCAAATGTTTTTCCCTGTGAGGGTGACAGAGCACTGGCACAGGCTGCCCAGGGGGGTTGTGGAGTCTCCCTCTCTGGAGATATTCAGGAACCACCTGGATGTGTTCCTGTGTGATCTGCTCTGGGTGATGCTGCTCTGGCAGGGGGGCTGGACCAGATGATGAGGGTGGCACAGGCTGCCCAGGGGGTTGTGGAGTCTCCCTCTCTGGAGATATTCAGGAACCACCTGGATGTGTTCCTGTGTGATCTGCTCTGGGTGATGCTGCTCCAGCAGGGGGCCTGGACCAGAGGAGCTTTGGAGGTCCCTTCCAGCCCCTGAGATTCTATGATTCTATGAAATTGATAGCACCAGCACTTGAAGAAGCACACCTAGTCAGGCAGCCCTTGCCCCACTTCAGAACACACAGCTCTTTTCTGGGAGTGGTTATTGAGGGAAATGGCTCATGATTTCCAGGGATTTCCAGGAAGAGTTTCCAAGAAATAGACTCAGCCCTGAGCCAGTCAGAAAAAGGCTCTCCTGGGGACTGGGATGGGTTTTGTGCTGGGTGCTAAGAGGAACAGCAAAACCCTGGGGTCTTAGAGTTCTGTGATGCTCAGGAGTAGGCTAAAATTCACCCCTTGGCCTTGGCAGAGCTCTGCCAAGGAACCTAAATCGTTAGGGAACATGAGAAGTAATCCAGAGGATGCACCTTGGTGACTAATGGAAGTCCTTTTGCAGATGAGCTGCCTCCAGCCCTTGTGCCATGGTGCTGCTTTGAGGCTAATTGGAATATTTTAATGAGAACAATGAGAGGCTAGGCTGTGAAAAGCAAACAGTGGTGAGGTCTGCTTCACTCAGAGGCTTGCTGAGATGGATAAAGACAAGGACACAAACATAGATAAGAGAGAGTCTCTGCCTCTCTAGGTGCTGGTTTTGTCTTCTGACCTTTCTGCTGTGTAACCTCACTAACCACTCTGCTTCTATCCCTCCTTGCCCATCCTTATGTGCCCTCCTTGCACATAAGGCAGACCCTGGGGTAAGTTAGAGAGGTGGGGAGAAGGTGGAAGGGTGGTTGGGAGCCCCTCCTTGGGACTCTGATTTCTGGGAGGGGAATTGTGTTTCTGTATTGCCTTTAACTTGTGTATCCCTGTATATAATTTGTAATATATTGTAAATATCTGCTTGTAAATTGTGCTAAGCTGTAAACAGAGCTTCAGTCCTTAACCTCCTGCTGACTGAGTCCAGTCTGGGGGATTTTCATAGGGGGATGTGTGGGTAACTCCCAAACCATCCCATATCACCAGCAGGCCATCACTCAGGCAAGGGCTGATTCAAATCACACATAAAACTCACACAGGTGTCCATGTGAGGACAGTGCCTCACATTCCCTGAACAAAGGAACAACCAAACCCTCTTGTAGACTGTTCTTTTTTTTTTTTTTGGAAGAATTAGGATAAGAATTTGGATGGCTGAGAGGAAAAGCAAATAAAATGACCTGGTAGAAAACGTTCAGAATTTCAAACTAGTGGTTAATTTTGGCTTGAAATAGAAGGTTACCTTTCTCACTCTTTTCCACAGCTCTAGTTTAATGGATTTTCCATGATGAGCCTGCCTCATCTTTATTTTAAGTCATTCCACAGGTGTGACACTAATGTGGAGAATCATGAACCCTGTCATGTGTAAAATGTCCTTTCTGACACCTGTGAATCATAGAATCATGGAATGGCTTGGGCTGGAAAGGGGCTTAAAGGTCAGATGATGGAGTACTTTGAGAGTTCCCCCTCTTCCCTGCCTTGATTAACCAGGCTAACTCAGCTGGCTGGAAGTTAAGGAGTGAAGATAGATATAGATATAGATATAGATATAGATATAGATATAGATATAGATATAGATATAGATATAGATATAGATATAGATATAGATATAGATATATATAGAGATAGATAGATAGATAGATAGATAGATAGATAGATAGATAGATAGATAGATAGATAGATATTGTACAGCATAGCACAGATTTACAAGCACATATACACAATATACACAGATATCAAGAGCAGTGTGGGCAGCAGGGTAAGGNGGAAGGCTGGGGAGGGACTATTGACAAGGTCTGGGAATGGCAGGACAAGGGGAATGGGTTTGAAGTGGCAGAGGGGAGATTGCAAGTGGCTGTTAGGAGGAAGTTGTTTGGAGTGAGGGTGGTGAGACACTGGCACAGGTTGAGAGTGGTGAGACACTGGCACAGGTTGTCCAGGGAGGTGTTCAAGGCCAGGATGGATGAAGCCTCGAGTGACCTGTTCTAGTGGGAGGTGTCCCTGCCTATGGCTTGGGGCGTTGGAACTGGCTGATCTTCGAGGTCCCTTCCAACCTTAACCATTCTGCCATCCCACAATACTGAAGGTGAAGGTGCTTGCTCCATCTCCCACGCAGCTCTGCAGCACCACCAGGGAGGAGCACAGAGGCAACCCTGGCAGCGAGGGGGCCTCGCCTTGCATCCATCACGATACAAATGTTGCTCTGAGCTCCCGATTGCTGACATAATGAATGGCATACAAAGCACAGCCCCTATCAGACAATACATCAAACAGCATCTGATGTATTGCAGGCATCACAGTGACTATTACTCACTTCAGGCTCGTCCTTCATGTTCTTCCCAACCTCGTGGTCCGGTTTATGAGCTGCTGTGCAGCGTGGCTTGGCCTGTTCAGGTGTCCCCTTTGTGATTTATTTATTTATTTAATTTTTTCCTGGGGGTTTATGCATTTCTTCAGTCCATGCTGAGCAGTGGTGGTTATTTATCACTGGACCACATGGCAGTGAACCCCTGCTTGGCTGGTATTCAGCTGTCTGGAGGCGCCTCGTTTGTCTTGTGTTTGCCTTGAACGTAAGTCAGGAGGCAGTGGGACTGCTCAGAAATACAGCCCAGTTTCTCTGCAAGATGAGTACATCATTCTGCAAAGCAAACACACAATAAAGGGTAAATTGCATTGGGTTTGCCTGTTGGAAGGGGGAGGGAGTGGCGAGGAGGTGCAGAGGGAAACCCACAGAAGGGCTGTGGGTGCCCTCGGCACCTCTGTGGCCCACACAGCTCCTTGCTGCTGCTGCTGTGCTTTGGGAGCTGCAGCTCACTCTGTGTAGGAATGGGGACAAAAAGGCTGTGGAAAGGGGCACAGCGTTTCTGGCCAGGGCTGGGAGGGAGGGAGGAACTAGGAAGGAACTCGGAAGGAAGGAACTCGGAAGGAACTCGGAAGGAAGGAACTCAGAAGGAAGGAAGGAACTCGGAACTCGGAACTCGGAACTCGGAAGGAAGGAAGGAATTCAGAATGAAGGAAGGAAGGAATTCAGAGGGAAGGAAGGAACTCCGTAGGAAGGAAGAAAGGAACTCAAAAGGAACTCAGAAGGAACTTGGAAGGAAGGAACTCAGAAGGAACTCAGAGGGAAGGAAAGAACTCAGAAGGAAGGAAGGACTTGGAAGGAAGGAAGGATCTTGGAAGGAAGGAAGGAACTCAGAAGGAAGGAAGTACTTGGAAGGAAGGAAGGAAGGAACCTCGGTAGGATCTTGGAAGGAAGGAACTCAGAAGGAACTCAGAGGGAAGGAAGGAACTCAGAAGGAAGGAAGGAACTCAGAAGGAAGGAACTCAGAGGGAAGGAAGGACTCGGAAGGAACTTGGAACTCAGAAAGAAGGAAGGAAGGAAGGAAGGAAGGAAGGAAGGAAGATAGGAAGGAAGGAAGAAAAGAAGGAAGAAAGAAAAGAAGGAAGAAAGGAAGAAAGAAATGAAGGAGGAAAGGAAGGAAGAAAGAAAGGAAGGAACTCAGAAGGAACTTGGAAAGAAGGAACTCGGAACTCAGAACTTGGAAGACCACAAATATTGTTTGTTTCCCACCAGAATCTTCCCAAAAGGCCTGGGTCAAGAGCTCTTTCCTGGCATGTTGGACATCACTCTGAGTCCTGCTTTCACATCATCCCTTTCCTGTGAGTCTTCTGCATCATTTGCATGCCTGAACTGCTGTTTCCTCCTCAGGAGAAGCTGCTGGTCCCTAAGTCTGACTTCACTGTTGGGATCCTCAGGAGAAGTTGCTGGTCCCTAAGTCTGACTTCACTGCTGAGATGCCAACCCTTTACAGACAGGGAGCTGGCAACCAGCTGGCCAGCCCATAGACTCGCTTTTCTGATGCAAATGTGATCCCTCTCTGAGGAATTGGAGCCCTTGAGAGTGGTTGCAGAAGTCTTAAATTCATTATTAACAATGGAGAGCTGCTAATTGTAGAATTGGAATGTAGAATTAGGTAATTGCTTACTATACAAACACTTTAAGGATTTAAAGAATGTACCTAATTAGTGGCTTTTGACAGAAAGCAGGCTTGAAATAAGTCCAGGGCTGGTGAAGAGCTCACAAAAAGCTTCAGCTGAAGTCACAAAGCCAAAGCTGGATCCACCAGACAGTTGCCACTGAAAGGGGAGATCTTGTTCACCCTTCTCTTCTTCATCTTATTTCCACTTCCCATTGTGATGTGTTTCTTGTGTTGGGCTGAAGGAGATGCCAGAAAGTATTTTTGGTCCTATTTCCTGGCCTTAGTGGGAGTTTAGCTTCAACATTAATCCAGGAGTATAGAATCATAGAATGGTAAGGTTGGAAGGGAGCTCAAAGCTCAGCCAGTTCCAACCCCCTGCAATAGGCAGGGACACCTCCCACTAGTACAGGTCACTCAAGGCCTCCTCCAACCTGGCCTTGAACACCTCCAGGGAGGTTGTGGAGCACAGAAGCACAGAATGTGCTCATTGAATAGCTTAGGTTGGAAGGGCCCTCAAAGCTCAGCCAGTCCCAACCCCCTGCCATAGGCAGGGACACCTCCTCCTAGCACAGGTCACTCAAGGCCTCATCCAACCTGGTCCTAAACACCTCCCTGGGCAACCTGTGCCAGTGTCTCACCACCCTCCTGGGTGGCACCAACCTGTGCCAGTGGCCTATGATTGTTATGAGTTGCATGGAAGCAGCACTGAAGGTTGTGGAGAAGCTGTGTGTGAATCAGCAGTGTGCTGGTTTGGGCTGGGGTAGACTTCAATTTCTTCCCAACCTCTTGTGTGGTGCTCTGGATTTGTGCTGGAAACAGCAATGGTGCTGGTTGGACTTGGTGAGCCTGAGGGTCTTTGCCAACCTGGATGTTGCTGTGGTTATTGGGCAGTGCCAGGGGCTGCTCTGTTGATTGCTTGCCCCATCAGTGAGCAGGCTGGGGGTGTACAGAGAGCTGGGAGGTGGCATAGCCAGGACAGCCTACCCAGGGTGACCCAAAGGATGTCCCAGACCACAGCATGTCATGGGCAGTACATAAAATGGGGAGGAAGAGGATGTTGGGAAGTCCAGAGGGGGGGGGAAGATTACCCACTGAAGGAAGCCCATTTTGAGGAGAGTGAAAATCCTGGAGGCAGCAAAGATTGCCAGAAGAAGATCAAAAAGAGGTCTTTGGACAGCACATAGAGCACCTTGCATTTGCCTTCCCAAGTCACCCTCCCAGCTGATGCAGCCCTGCTGCCCTGGGGGGAGGCTGGTCACCTGCCAGCCATGGGAAGTGGTGAGTGAATCCCTGGCTTGGCTTTGCTGTGTGTGTAGCTTTTGCTTTGCTTGGTTTTGATCTCTACTCACCACTTCTACCCCCTCCCCATCCCACGGGGCTGAGTGAGTGAGCAGCTGAGTGGGCTGAGCTGCCCCCACCACAGGGAATCCAGGACAGTCAGAGAGGTCAAGGCTGGCTGCCCACGCATGGCCTGGCACTAGGCTGGTGACTGGAGGGGCACAATGCCAAGGCACAAGCTGATTATACAATTTTCAGTGCTCTGACCTTGCCACTGACATTAGACTGCTGTCCCCACAACCAACTGAGTGCTGGGCTGCAGCAAGAGCAGTGTGGGCAGCAGGGCAAGGGAGGGGATTCTGCCCCTTGGCTCTGCTCTCCTCAGACCCCAGCTGCAGTCCTGGGTGCAGTTGTGGAGCCCCCAGCACAGGAAGGCCATGGAAGTGTTGGAGCCAGTGCAGAGGAGGCCAGCAAGATGCTGAGAGGGCTGCAGCAGCTCTGCTGTGAGGACAGGCTGAGAGAGTTGGGGCTCTGCAGCCTGCAGAAGAGAAGGCTTTGAGGGGACCTTATAGCGGTCTTCCAGTATCTGAAGGGGGCTGCAGGAAGGCTGGGGAGGGACTGTTGACAAGGTCTGGGAATGGCAGGACAAGGGGAGCTTGAAAGTGGATGTTAGGAGGAAGTTGTTTGCAGTGAAGGTGGTGAGACACTGGCACAGGTTGCCCAGGGAGGTTGTGGCTGCTCCCTCCCTGGAGGTGTTCAAGGCCAGGTTGGAGGAGGCCTTGAGTGACCTGTGCTAGTGGGAGGTGTCCCTGCCTATGGCAGGGGGTTGGGACTGGATGGTCCTTGCGGTCCCTTCCAACCTTACCATTCTATGATTTAGGACACAGGCACACCCAGGGTGGTGTGGCAGGGCTGAGATCCTCCTAGATCTCTGCACAGGACAGCACTGCCCCTGTCCTATGCAGCTCCTCTGGAGGGATCTGCAGGAGGTGGCTGGGGGCTCAGCATGCTGGTGGGGCCTTGGGTGGGAGGCATCACTGCTGTGAGCAGCAGATGGTCCTTGGAGAGATGTAAATGGAGGAAGCAGCAGAGCTGTGTCTGGCCAGGAGGGTAGTTTTACACATTTTTCATTAAACCTGTGTTAAATATGGAAACACTGCAGAGAGGAGGTTTGGTATTTCATGTGTGAGCTCTTCTGCACATTTTGGTGTTGCTCCTGGTTGGAGATTAAAAAAAAAAAGAAAAATCAAGATTGACAAAACTCTCTGCTGGCTTTCTCCTGGCAGTGCACTTAGCCTTGCTGAACTGCCATGACAAATTTGCTTTTAAACTAAAACTAATCTAAAAATCAGGTTGAGTTAATAAAGTCTCTAGAAATGCTTTTCCAGTCAGATGAGAAAGGTAAAAAGATGATTTCTTTTTTTTTTTGTTTGTTTCTTTTTCTTCTGTTTTGTTGAGAGATATTAACTCATTGGGTTTTTTTTCATTGTTTCAGTCAGAGCTCTCCTTGAAGTGTAGCTCTCTGGGATGTGACCAGCAATGCAATCCACACCCTGGGCTGGGCTGGTGCTTCAGCAGGTTTGTCTTGGGAAGTGAAGAAAAAGTATTTGGTGGTCACACATGGAGCAAACTTCTGCTTCTGCTGACTGAGAAGCTCTTCTCCATGAGTACCTGTTGTTCTCTGGAAGGTAAAAAGCTTTTCTGGCAGCAGGTCCTTTTGCTACCAGGTTTGAAATTGGAGAGGGTAGTGATGAGAGAGAAACCTGAATGGAAGCAATTGTGCCTATTTCTTTATTGCCTATGAGATCTTTCCTTTGGAATGAATAAGGACAAAAGCCCCACTTGAATATCAGAAGAAGCCTTTCTGAAACATTGCTGTGCACTGCTTTGTTCTGCTTCCTCCACAAAGGGGAGAATTTGAGTGAAGTTGTGCCAAATGGATGAATGATTTTAAGGGGGAGGGGAAGATTATCTGATGAAGGGAACTGCATTTTAGATTACCCACTGAAGGGAACTGCATGTTAGATTATCCACTGAAGGGAACTGCATTTTGGAGGGAGTGAAAATCTCAGAGAAAGCAAAGATTCCCAGAGGAAGAGCACAAAGAGGCCTTTGCAGAGTATGTAGAACACCAAGCAAGAGGCTGAGGAGCGACACGGAGGAGCATAACGTGGCCACAGGGTGTTAGGGCTGGGGCAAAAGCTAAAGCAAACCTGCTCAGGCACACAAACTGAGTGGCAAATTCACTTTGTGGGCACAGGGCTGGCATGGCTGTGAGGCTGAACAGCAGTGCAGACAGCTGATGGGGGAAGGAAATGAGGCCACGCAGGTAGAGGCTGTGGAAATGGGTGAGGAGCAACTCAGGCCAGTGAGTTTCACACATGCAGATCTGTATCCCAGGTTCCTGTGTGACAGCCCAGAAATGAAGATTTTAATGCCTGCCAAGATGGGAATGGTACCATTGGGTGGGGAAAAAGCTGCACCTGTCCCTGTGTTTTAAGAAATAGGCTGAAGTGAGGTGGGAGGACAGGAATTGTCAGGTTGGTCCTCAGCAGCATGCAAAGCTGCAGGAGAAATGGAGAAGAAATGGCAGCTGAGGGTCAGGGGGGGTGGGTGTCACAGAATCACAGCCTAGGTGGGCATTCAAGCCAACCATGGTTGAGAGACAAATCTCATCAGTTTCCCCAGCCAGGAACATTTCTTAATGACTGATTCCCTGAGCAGGCTCATTACAAAGCTGATAATGTGTGGCTGGTTGATGTGCAGAGGCTTCAGGAGGGAAAATGCTGCTTGAAGCTTGGCAGGATGGAAACACCTGACAGTGGCTGTGCTGGGAAGCTAGGGCTGGCCTGGAGAGCTCCTTGTGGGCACCACTGGGGTACCACACCCACTCCACAAGAGAAACTGTCACCAAGAACTGTGTGAGGACAGCAGCAGGGATGAACTCTCCAGAGACAAAGGTCCTATCAGCCAAAAATGCTCTCTGCACTGACTGACACCAGAAGCAGATGCGAGCCTTGCTGTATGAACAGTCTTGCTGTTTCTGCTCCCTGTAGCCTTGTCTGGTGGACTGGGAGCTAAGCTTGGTGACAATCATAGAATCACTGAATAGTTTAGGTTGGAAGGGACCTCAAAGCACAGCCAGTTCCAACCCCCTGCCATAGGCAGGGACACCTCCTACTAGTACAGGTCACTCAAGGCCTCATCCAACCTGGCCTTGAACACCTCCAGGGAGGTTGTGGAGCACAGAAGCACAGAATGGGATCAAAGGTTGCATTCTGTGCTTCTGTGTTCCACAACCTCCCTGGGCAACCTGTGCCAGTGTCTCACCACCCTCACTCCAAACAACTTCCTCCTAACATCCACTTTCAATCTCCCCTCTGCCACTTCAAACCCATTCCCCTTGTCCTGCCATTCCCAGACCTTGTCAATAGTCCCTCCATAGCCCTTCTGCAGCCCCCTTCAGATCCTGGAAGGCCACTCCAAGGTCTTCTGGAAGCCTTCTCTTCTGCAGGCTGCAGAGCCCCAACTCTCTCAGCCTGTCCTCACNGAGAGAGAGAGAGAGAGAGAGGTAAAAATCCCTGTCTGGAAGCTAAGGTAGGAAACTTCCAAGCAAGGTGCACATTTTTAGCAGGTAAAAATCCCTGTCTGGAAGCTAAGGTAGGAAACTGCCAAGCAAGGTGCACATTTTTAACAGGTAAAAATCCCTGTCTGGAAGCTAAGGTAGGAAACTTCCAAGCAAGGTGCACATTTCTAGCAGGTAAAAATCCCTGTCTGGAAGCTAAGGTAGGAAACTTCCAAGCAAGGTGCACATTTTTAACAGGTAAAAATCTCTGTCTGGAAGCTAAGGTAGGAAACTTAGAAGCAAGGTGCACATTTTTTTTAACAATAAGGATAGTAAAGACATCAGATCAACTTACCCAGGGGGCTGTTCAAGTTTTGTCTATTGAAGCTGGATTTCTTTAACTCAGCCTGGGTTCAGCTCCAGAAGGACTTCAAACAGCAGCCAAAAGAAGGAGCTTGTGGCTTTTGGCCTGTGCTCTGCAGCAGGTCGGGCTGAGGGATGATACAGCTGCCTTTTCACTTTTTTTCTCCTCTCCTTAAGAAGTGAAAATCCCCGTTGGCTGCTTTTGAAAGGGACCCGAGGTGCAGCACTCGAACCTGCTGCAGCTGCCTGAGCGTGGTGCTGCGGTGCTCAGAAGCACACGGGGCTGAGCATCCCGAGCATCCCGAGCATCCCGTCCCTGCCAGGTCACGCCCGGCAGAAGCTGTGGAGAGGTTTGCCTTAGCAATGGGAGGAGGAAAAGGGTAATTAACAGTGAGGCTTCTTAACCCCTTGTCCCCGATCTCCCTGACTCTTGTAAAGGGAGTGATTAGTCAAATACGGTGCCTCTGTGTGAAACAATTATCGCTAATTACTATCCAGTCGTGGCACTCGGAGGCTTTTAAACAGGGCATGGAGATCTTCTGTGATTAGAGAGGTGGTCAGGGTGAGGAGCTTGCGAAGGCAGCAGGCTGAGTGGTCCCCATGTAGCATATTCTGAGCACATAAGATGCTTCTGTGCCAGTGGGGGGACTTTTAATGCCCTTCAATCAGTGCAAAACACTAACGATAAGGCAGGCTGAGCCCAGGGATGGGCATGGCTATGCTGCAAGTAGCCCTAGCTCCCCCCTTGCCCTCTCAAATCCAAAAAGTGCTTGGGATCTGTGTTCCCTGTGCTGTTCATCCAGTTCCCCATGTAGCATATTCTGACCACACAAGATGCTTCTGTGCCAGTTGGGTGACTTTTAATGCACTTCAGTCTGGCAAAACATTAACAATAAGGCAGGCTGAGCCCAGGGATGGGCAAAACACTAACAATAAGGCAGGCTGAGCCCAGGGATGGGCAAAACACTAACAATAAGGCAGGCTGAGCCCAGGGATGGGCAAAACACTAACAATAAGGCAGGCTGAGCCCAGGGATGGGCAAAACACTAACAATAAGGCAGGCTGAGCCCAGGGATGGGCAAAACACTAACAATAAGGCAGGCTGAGCCCAGGGATGGGCAAAACACTAACAATAAGGCAGGCTGAGCCCAGGGATGGGCAAAACACTAACAATAAGGCAGGCTGAGCCCAGGGATGGGCAAAACACTAACAATAAGGCAGGCTGAGCCCAGGGATGGGCAAAACACTAACAATAAGGCAGGCTGAGCCCAGGGATGGGCAAAACACTAACAATAAGGCAGGCTGAGCCCAGGGATGGGCAAAACACTAACAATAAGGCAGGCTGAGCCCAGGGATGGGCAAAACACTAACAATAAGGCAGGCTGAGCCCAGGGATGGGCAAAACACTAACAATAAGGCAGGCTGAGCCCAGGGATGGGCAAAACACTAACAATAAGGCAGGCTGAGCCCAGGGATGGGCAAAACACTAACAATAAGGCAGGCTGAGCCCAGGGATGGGCATAGGTATGCAGCAGGTAGCCCTAGCTCCCCCCTTGCCCTCTCAAAACCCAAAGTGATTGGGATCTCTGTTCCCTGTGCTTGTTTATGCAGCTCCTGCATTGTGTCTGTTCATCCAGTTCCCCATGTAGCATATTCTGAACACACAAAGTGCTCTGCGCTGTGGGGGGACTTTTAATGCCCTTCAATTGGTGCAAAACACTAACAATAAGGCAGGTTGAGCCCAGGGATGGGCATGGGTATGCTGCAAGTAGCCCCAGCTCCCCCCTTGCCCTCTCAAAACCAAAAAGTGCTTGGGATCTCTGTTCCCTGTGCCTGTTCATCCAGCTCCTGCTCAGCTTTTGGCTAACCCAGCTCGTGTCCAGGCCTGGTGGGAACTGGGAGCAGCATCACTGGATCAAAGTGAGAGCTCTAGGGAGGCAGAGGAGGTGGCCAGAATGAGCTATAGGGCTACAATGAAGCTGCTGTCCCCTGCAACCAGCATCTTTGCATACCAGGTGTTAAGTGTTTTGACTTTTGGAAATAGTACCTACCCAAGCTCCAAGCTGGAGGAGGTCAAGCATTGCCTCACCCACAAGGCTTTGACATCGAATCATAGAATCATAGAATGGTAAGGTTGGAAGGGACCTCAAGGATCAGCCAGTTCCAACCCCCTGCCATAGGCAGGGACACCTCCCACTAGTACAGGTCATGGATCCAGCAGCAGCCAGGCTCAGGCTTTGTGCAGCCCTGAGTGTTGCAGGGGACAGAGGAGGAATCCTGAGCCCTCCCATCCTTGGCTGGGGAACTCCTATCTGCACCAGCTAAGAGCTGTGGATTGTAAGTTATGGAACCTCATGCCTTGAGTGGTAAGGGAATCCACATCACAGACTAGTGGGTAATAAGTTGCTTGCTGTGGGGGCGTTATTTCTTAATGAGCTCCCAAACTGAAGCTTACTTTACAGAGTATCTTTTACTTTACAGAGTATCTTTTACTTTGCAGAGTATCTTGTCCTATGACTATGATAGATCCAAACGAGCTGTGGCACAGCTCTACCAGGTCTCCTTACAAACTGTGATGAAGCCTGCACATGGCCATGCAGGGCACAGGTTGGGAAGAGCCAAATGGAGATGCAGCAGGTAAGGGTTGCTGCTGGGTGTCTTCTGCTCCCACTGTGCAGAACAGCCCAGAGCCATGGTCCAATCTGTACAGAGGTGCTGCAGCAGCACAGGGTCTGCCAGTGAGAGAAGAGGATGAGCACCAGGGAGCAAGAGAGAGAACTTCAGGACCCCTACATCTCTGGGAAAGGTTAAAGCCAAGTCTGATCTGGGACCTCAAACCCAGTTTGTGCAACAAACCAGCTACTGAATGTCAACCCAAATGCAGAGAAGCCTGAGGCAAGCCAGTGCCACCACGAGGAGGGCAGCATGAGTCCTGCTCCAGGCATGGCCCCATGGCATTGCTGCTGAAGATGAGGCCCTGCCATCCCCAGACATCTCAGGCCAGATGGGCACTCTCCTGGCTCGGTGGCACTGGGGTGGCAGGAGAAATTCATGGGAAGGACATAAATGCTTGCTATCATCATCAGAGAATCACAGAATGTCAGGGGCTGGAAGGGAGCTCCAAAGATCAGCCAGTCCAACCACCCTGACAGAGCAGGAGCTCCTAGAGCAGATCACACAGGAACACATCCAGACAGGTTTGGAATATCTCCAGAGAGGGAGACTCCATAGCCCCCCTGGGTAGCCTGTGCCAGGCTTCTGGCACCCTCACAGGGGAAAAATTCCTCCTCATGTTTAAATGAAACTTCCTCTGCCTCAGCTTCCACCCAGTGCCCCTTGTGCTGTCCCTGGGCATCACCCAGCAGAGCCTGGCTCCAGCCTCCTGCCACTCACCTGCACATCTTTAGAACCATTGCTGAGCTCACCTCTCAGGCTCCTCCTCTGCCAGCAGCACAGCTCCAGCTCCCTCAGGTTCTCNCAGATGTGGCCTCAGCAGGGCAGAGTAGAGGAGCAGGAGAACCTCTCTCGACCTACTCACCACAGCCCTTCTAATCCACCCCAGAATGGCATTGCCCCTCCTGCCCACCAGAGCACATTGCTGGCTCATGCTCACCCTCCCATCCACCAGGACCCTCGAATCCTTCTCCCCTTCTCTGCCTTCCAACAGCTCAGTCTCCAACCTATCCTGCTCCCTGAGGTTGTTCTTTCCCAGGTGCCAGACTCTGCACTTGCCCTTGCTGAATTTCATTCCATTTCCCCCTGCCCACCCCTGCAGCCTGTCGCAGTCCGGCTGAATGCCAGCACAGCCTCCTGCTGTGGCAGCCACTCCACCTGGCTTGATGCCATGGCAAGCCCTGTCTAGAGTGACAGGTCTGAAATGCCCTGACAATGTGGTCTCTGCCCTGAGCAGCCAGGGGAGAGAGCCCTGGGCTGGAAACACAGCATCACAGTTAGGCCGAGTGACTCAGTAATGCTTCAAATTGCTCAGTCTCTTCCTTATTAGATTTCTCTCGCAGCTCTTCTTCCTTCCTCTGTAGGGCTCTTTAGTCAGAATTTGCTCAAATATTTTCCTTCAGAAGCTTTAATATCTCGGAGTGCAAATATCCAAACCCTGTATCATTTTGTAATTTCATACTCCATGGTCCTTTCATATGCATATCACTCATTTGCTACCCCTTTGAAGAATGCAGCTTGAGTAATGGCAGTGAAAGAAAACCCATTCAGTGCTGATTTTAATTGAAGGCGCTGGGAAGCGGTGGGGCTCCATGCCAGGCTCCAGCTCACCCTCTTTTCAAGAGTTATTGCCAGGCTCTTTTTGCCTGCCTCTCTCTGGTTTTTTTCCAATTAGCTACTTCCCCAAAATATTATTTACCCTATTATTGTTCTGGCTCTGCTTGTTTGGGATGCTTGTGCCTAATGATCATTAAATCTGCTTTCTCTTCCCGTTCCAGTGGAACATTGCAATCCTTGTCTGGGGAGCAAAACAGCAGCCTGCATCTGGGACCAATCACTGCAGTGACAGCTGACTTGGGTTCTGGGTGAAGCTTTTTTCATTTAATGTATTAAATTTATTTAATTCATTACATTTATTAAATTTATGTAATGAATTACATTTATTAAATCTATTTAATTTATTAAA
>VWYK01106430.1:54956-72038 GCA_013399775.1 Semnornis frantzii | reverse complement strand
CCAGAACTGTACACAGTGTACAGTACACAGCATTTCAACCATGTTGCATTCATGAATTCAGAGTGGTTTGGGTTGGAAGGAGCCTTAAACATCATCTAGTTCCAACCCCTTTGTCATGGGCGGTGACACATTTCACTACACCAGCTTGCTCAAGGGCTCCTTCAACCTGGCCTTGAACACCTCCAAGGAACAGGTAACCACAAGCCAACCAGATATGACTAACCAGAGTTTTCTGTACATACTCTTGAGCAAATGTTCTTCACAGTGCTATCTATTATGTCTGCATCCCACATGGAGATAGCTGTTATCCGAAACTTTGATATACAGCAGAGACTGAGTACTCTTCTGTAGACTAGTGCTGTGACATCAGTGGTGTTCAGCCTCTGGAATAGAAAACCTGGAAATAAAATCATTGAATCAGGATTTTATGAATCCTGTAACTGCTGCTATGTTTTGATCTAGGAGAAGAGAGATGATTTGAGTTACACTTCACTTGCTCCACTCTGGTTTTATTCAGTCAGACCTGTAGTTTAGCACTGGAAAATTCTGAGGCCACTCTCACTGATCTGTGGTAATTGTGCTAAGGAAGACCAGAGCTGTGTATCCCTTTTACATGGGATTCTTGGACCGGATTGAGGAAGCCTTTATGCTGCAGCTTTACACCAATGCCTCAATGGTCAGATGCTTGACATACAGAATAAGCAAAGTGCTCTTCTTTCTCTGGCATCTCTTGCTCTGTGCCCTCTCTTAACCTGCTCTGCCTTTTTCAGAGCTCCTAAAGGGTTTTCTCTAAACTAGGAATTGAGGTCTTGCACACTAAAATTTCCATGTGCAGCACTGATTTCTTTAGCCTAATGTAGCTGTTATAATGACGATCTAATGAGTTTTAAGTCTTATAACCTACTTTTTACTATCTGCAGGCTTTCTGTCTGCTGATACACACTTTCTTTGCAGTTAACAATCATATAGGTTGACTAAAATCACCGAGAAGATTTTAAAATGCATTGAAATTTGTCAGTGGCTTTGTATGGTTAAAGTATTTGAAGGTATTAACAATCAAAAGATGTTCTTTTCAACCCAAAACACAGTTGTCATTTATGGCATTTCCATTAAATTTCCTCTTTATTTACACTGCATTTTCAAATACTATTTTGGCCTCCATGTTGCTATAAAGAAAGGAAAACAGTTTGGTTTTGCAAAGTGTTATGCTCTGGCAATGGTAAACTCTTCACTCTTTGAACTGATCAGACAGATGAAGGTCACTTTGGGAACAGTAATATGAAGGTTTGCTCTTCGTCTTATAAAATGCAGTCCACTCAAACTCTGCTTACTTCTCTATTTTGTATTGTTGTGCAGCTGTAGACACTCAAAATTCTGTGAAAGCTTCTAAAAAGACCATGTTATTGTAATCAGATGGGATTTTGTTTTGGGTTTGTGTTTAAAACTTATCCTCAGCTTCTCCTGAATTGAGTTTCAGAAATGGAAAACCTGAACTGTTGCTGTTCCAGTCCAGTTCAGCGACTTCTGTGATTTCACCCGAGCCTGGCTTTTCAGACCAAAGCACTTGGTTTAGGTGGGCTACCTGAAGTTATCTCTGTGGGCTGTGCATGTGTAGAAAGGAAGCAAGTTTACTCCTTGCACCAATGCCTACAACTCAGGAGTGCGTGGCCTTGGAGAAGGCAGGAGACTGCTAAGGAGGGGTTGAATCTGGGTTAGAAGTGAATTGTAATGAGGCCAATATAAAATTATTAAATATTTTATTAAATATATATATAAAATTTCCCCAAACTTACTTATAATTAACACACAGGGATTCTATTATGCAGTTACTAAAACAATCTTTGCAGAATGTGTTAATCAGATTAACTTGTATGATTTTAGGAAAGGTTTTAGAAAATGTGAGCAACTGGAGAGGGTCCTGCAGCGCAAACTGCTGCTGAAAGGTTAAATATAAAACTCACAAATGCAGAAAAGAGTTAATTTACTCACTGGTTAGAGTCTCAATATTTATAATCTAAAAACATATGTAGAAACATAAGTGAGGAAAAATACAGTCCTANGCGCAAACTGCTGCTGAAAGGTTAAATATAAAACTCACAAATGCAGAAAAGAGTTAATTTACTCACTGGTTAGAGTCTCAATATTTATAATCTAAAAACATATGTAGAAACATAAGTGAGGAAAAATACAGTCCTAGCCACGTGGTGGCCTTCCACATGGTGGTGATGCAGTGGGGTTTTGCTGCTTGCGTAGCTCCAGTTGAGCAGATAGGCTGAGAACATCCACAGACGCGAGGCAAATCCTCCGTGGCTCTCAGGAGGTCATCAGAGCAGTCAGCTACATGGATCCAGGTTTAGGGGCTGGAGCAGTCCGATCGGGTGCTGTGTATAGCAAAGGAGTCTGCCCTCGGGCTGCAACTGCAGGCTGGCAGGTCTCGGTGTCACAACTTGTTGCTAAGCCATTGTTAGGTTGTCACCTAGACTCATCCAGAGTCAAAGGGACTCGGACTGGGCTGAGCTCAAGTGGGCAGCTGTACCCAGTGTGGGGCAAGCCTTTCAGTCCCTTGGCTCAGTGCAGCAGACAGGCAGGGTCAGGTCTGCCATTCGTGGGGGAGGCAAGTACCCAGCTACCTGCAGTGCAAGACAAATGTGTAGCAGAAAAAACGAAGGCAGCAGTAGCAAACAAACAAGTTGCCTAGAGTTTTAGGCATTTCGACGAGTGCCTCTGACCACTAGCAACAGAAAAAAACAATCCTAAGTTATTTCACCAAAAAAGGGAGATGCACATGCCTAGCATATGTCCAGCATTGTGACCTGTTCTTACCAAAACCAAAGCAGGTTGAAGAATAAGGCCAAATATGGTGTCTCTCTGGTAGACTGAGATGCACCAAGGCTTTTGTCTGCTTTCCCACTTCTTACACCCAGAAAGAAGGGGAGGGGCAAGGTGGGTATTCAGGTAGGTGTTTAGGACATGTCTTGGATGTATTTTCTAGGTATAATTTGGACCTTCCACCACAGAGACCAAAGCAGAAAACACCTATTACTACCTCAGAGAATCATCAGTGGTACTCAGCAGATCTCCCATGACTGTGCACCCTTGTAATCCATGCCTGACTCCGCTCCCAGCAGAGTTTGTATTTGCATGTGCAGCGGCTTCTCTCACAAACAAGCAGTTGTGGATTATGGATGCAGGCTCAGTCCTGCTATAAACTTCCGGGAGGGGCCAATATAGTCCTCCATGTGATTTAGGGCAGCTGTGCATAGCCTCCAAAGAAGAAATGGATCAGAAAATGGCACCCAGTTATATGGAAGCAGCACAGCTGGGAAGCAAAAATGGCAGGACAGAATTTAGTGAGTCAATGCTATTGAATCTTCTGAACCAGTTCTCTGTAAGTGCTCAGATTCATGATGCATATTCCTCTTAAGTGGCTAATTTTGTAGTAAAGTGTCTGTCTGTTCAGACAGTATGTGGAAAAAAGGGAAAGGCTTGGACAGGTACAGTGTGATTTGGATGCTGGTGAGTAAGGTGGTTAACATGAGGGATGGCTGCAGACACAGCTTTTGGCTTGCTTTTGTGTTTCGTTGTGTATGTTGAGTAACAAAGACGCCTCAGCTTATGTCAAAGTATCAGCTAAGCCTTCTGCAGAGAGTATCTCCCTGCTGCTGTCTTTCTAGCCTGAGATTTTGAAGCAAAGTGCCATTAGGGACAATGTGCTTCATTTATGGCAGAGTTTGAAAAGGATGAGAGAAATTGCATTGACCTATATGCGATTATTTAATATAGATATTTCAGTCTGAGTCAACTCTGAGACATTTCTGTTCCCTACCTTCTTTGCTTCTACCGCTACTTCTTATCAAATCCAGCTGACTGTGAACTTGGGAAGAGACAAAACAGACTGCATCCATCTGAGCATTGTGAGCTCCTGGCATTAAACTGACCACCTTGAAAATCCAACACCCATTAACAGAAACATTTCATCTCTGTCTTACAGATTCTCTCTGGCTGTCAGGCTTATCCTTCATGCACATATGCCTTCAGCTGTAGGTTGTCTTCCTTTTGGCTTCTGAAAAATTCTGCTTTTATTTAAAACTAACATGAAAGTTGCTATGGTTTTTGTTGCCGTCAGTGGTTGGTAGAGTTAATCACAGATTTAACAGTTACAGGCTTCCTCTGTCTGTCCTTCTGTGATTTACTGTTGGAATCTGTACCTCTGCTGGTACAGTGATACTGGATACTTACTTGTATGCTCTTTTTAGCTCAACGTTTATTCTCTACATCTAAACTTGACTGTAAACTTAAATTTCTTATGTGCTCTTGAGTTCTGTCCTTGTTTTGACAGCTTTGTCCATGCGCTCTTATTCATCTTGATGTTGCTTATGCAAATGGCAAAAGGACTTTGTACTCTTCTCCAGCTATGTCACCAACATATCAGGATATCTAAAATCCACATCTGAGTGTGGGACTAAGATCCCTTTTAATGTGTGTGGCTTTTCTCTAAGCGCTGCGTAATTCATTCAGGTACATGTGCCTCTACTACAGCCTCATCCCACAGATAATTCTCCTCTGGTGTTTATCTGCTCTGCTTCATCTGTTGAGTGTGCTCTTTGGAGCCAGGGCTGTGCAGTATGACACTAGACATAGCCGGGTGTGCAGTGGAACTCCTGCAGTTGAGGTCTATTGCCTGTGTGGGAACAAAGACCAGTCTGAGATCAATAGTTGGTGCTACATAGAATCATAGAATGGTAAGGTTGGAAGGGACCTCAAGGATCATCTAGTTCCAATCTCCTGCCATAGGCAGGACACCTCCCACTAGTACAGGTCACTCAAGGCCTCATCCAACCTGGCCTTGAACACCTCCAGGGAGGGAGCAGCCACAACCTCCCTGGGCAACCTGTTCCAGTGCCTCACCACCCTCACTGGAAAGAACTTCCTCTCCCCTCTGCCAGTTTAAACCCATTGCCCCTAGTCCTGTCAGTGCAAGACCTTGTCAATAGTCCCTCCCCAGCCTTCCTGTAGGCCCCCTTCAGATACTGGAAGGCTACTCTAAGGTCTGCTGGAAGCCTTCTCTTCTCCAGGCTGCAGAGCCCCAACTCTCTCAGCCTATCCTCGTAGCAGAGCTGCTGCAGCCCTCTGAGCATCTTTGTGGCCTCTCCTGGACCTGCTCCAACAGTTCCATGTCCTTCCTGTGCTGGCGGCTCCAGAACTGCACACAGTACTCCAGATGGGGTCTGATGAGAGCAGAGCAAAGGGGCAGAATCCCCTCCCTTGCCCTGCTGCCCACACTGCTCTTGATGCAGCCCAGGACTCAGTTGCTGTCTGGGCTGCATGTGCACACTGCAGGCTCATGTTGAGCCTTTCATCAACCCAGACCTGCAGGTCCCTTTCCTCAGAGCTGCTCTCTAACCATTCCCCACCCAGCCTAGATATGTGCTTGGGATTGTGCCTACCCAGGTGCAGGACATCTTGACTTCTCCTTCATGTGGCTTCAAAGCAAGGATTTGTGCCAAATTCAAGGTGAAAAATGTAACATTGCCACCTATCCCCTTAGTAAAAACTGTTAACACTTCAATGACATGTACAGAGCTGCATTGTAGGTTTCCATCAGTGCTGATAAGCTGGTGTAAGCCCCTGGTAACCTGTTTGGTGCCTTGTGTTGTGAAGGTGGTTTCCAGGAAGTCTTGTACTGCAGGAGTTAAGCAGGTAGTCCTTGAAGTGCCCAGCTGCACCTCAAATTGGTGCCAAGTGATGGCAGCTCTTGGAGTCCTAACTCTTGGGCCCAGACCCAAAGGAACTTTGATAGACCAGGGTGCTGAAAAGTCTGTGCTTTCTGGACTTTTGTCAACTTTGAAGCCAAGAAGTGGCTTCAAATATCTTTGTTTCTGGAGATATTCTTGGATATTGGTAATAGAAGCCCAGTTGTACAGTTTCACCTGTGCATGTCTCTTTACTCTTCAGTTTTCTTTTTTTTAAATAAATACATTTTCACTCTGTGCTTTGTGCCTTACTGCAGAATAGTATTCCAGGAGATGACCTGGATAATAAAAGAAATGAAAACCAAATTGTGGCTTTTAAGAGCTCCGTACAGATTCAAAAGATGGGAAAACTGTGGCTTGGGAACACCTCCCATTGCTTTTCATAAGGTTCAGCAGCGTTTGCAAGCATGCATAAGAAGTCTGACTGATTCTCTTTCCTTCTGTGGGTGCAGAACACTTGTCCTAGCCCTCTGTGTCATGGGGTTTATACGATGCTTGTTCTCTACATGGCCCTCTCTTGAGCAAAGATTAAAGAACAAAATGCGACAGTTACAGGCTCTACATCTTTCTGAGCCCTGTAAAAAGCAAACCAGGCAGCCTTCCAAGATGTATTCTGTATTCATCACCCTACAGAAAAATAGAACATTGTGGGGCCAGAAGAGTAGTGGCAAGGTGTGGGGGTTTAAACCGTAATTGAGTTCAGACTATGGCAATCGATGAAGAGAGAGATAGGGACACAGTAAGGCAGAGGCAGGGATAGAAGTTCCTTTGCTTTGTACTTCTTTCCAGGTTTTATAGTGCCAGGAGCCTGGTACAAACTGCAATAAAAGGAATTCTGGAACGGCTTAGGTTGAAAGGGACCTCAGAGATCATCTACTGCATCCTCCCTCCAATGGGCAGAAATGTCTCTCAACTAGACTTGGCTGCTCAAGGCCTCATCCAACCTGGCCTTCAACACCCCCAGGGAAGGGCAACCTATTCCAGTGTCTCACCACCCTCATACTGAAGAAATCCTTCCTGAGATCCAGTCTGAACCTCCTTTCCATCACCTTTTAAACCATTCCCCCTTCTCCTGTCTCTAGACACCGTTATGAGAAGTCCTTCTGCAGCCTTCCTGTAGGACCCCTTCAGGTATTGGAAGGCAGCCCTAAGGTCCCCTTGGAGCATTCTTTTTTCTAGGCTGAACACCCTCAGCTCCCACAGCCTATCCTCACAGCAAAGGTACTCCAGCCCTTGGCCTCCTCTGGACTTGGTCCAACAGCTCTGTGTCCTCCTTATGGAGGACACCAGAAGTGTATTTGAGGTTGGGGTCTCAGCAGAGCAGATTGAAGGAGGAGAGACACCTCTCTGGTAAAGATCCTAACATCAACTTCTAATAATCACTGTTTGTTTTCTTTATATAGGGAGAAATATTTCATAGAGACTGCTTCTGTAAGGGCTTTGAGTTTGAGATGACTCCCTAATTATTCTTGAGAAGCCTTTCCAAGATTCTTTTAACCTTGAGAACCTCTTTATGCTATTTGGAGATGTTATTTGTGAGAATGAATACACAGGTTACCAGAAATGTTACACAATACTGAGGGAACTTAGGCAGAAAAGCTTTTGTGATTCAATTTTCTATTTCCATCAATGAACACATATTACTAATGTGAAGAGCAGGTTGTTTCAATTCCAAGGGCTCCAGATGACAAATACTTCTACAGCTGTATAGGCCAGATGTAGAAAACAGCTGAGAAATGCAGTCACCTTAAAATGAGAGCAGATACCACTGATATTCAGCAGTACTCTATATTACATATGGAAATGCTTTTGGAGAGACATTGGGTCAGTGAGATTTAGTGTTTCCTATGTGTGAATCATTCTGAGCAAGTCTATAATGACAGGAAAAAGACATTTCATGTATTTATTTTTGAAAGCACACAGAATCACTTCCTTGCTAAGATAGGGCAGAAGGGACAATGCGGTTGAAGAACCTATCACAGGCAGTAGGTTCCAGGCTCTGTGTGCTTTACCTCGGGCTTCCTGCAGGGCCGAGTAAGAGTCATGTCAGGCTAGTTCAGACCTCCTGGGAGTTCTGTGTAAAACCTGATTTGATTTGTACATGTTGGCTTGTTAAAAGAAAATAATTGTTCAGAACTGTATCAGTGCTGAAGAACCTTAGTTGAGCTTCCATCTGGCTTCTTTCACTTTCCAGCTATGTTTGATTTGAGTGCCTTTGAGAGGAAGCTTAGCATTAAGTTGACATCTTTGAAGTGACAGTGCTTTACTGGTTCCTGAAAGTGATAGGNTGGCCCTCTTCTGGGCTCAATCCAACAACTCCGTGTCCTCCTTATGCTGGTGACTCCAGAACTGGAGGCAGTATTTGAGGTGTGGTCTCACCAGAGCAGAGTTATCAATATGTATCTAGAAAATATTTTCCAGGACTCAGAAAAACATTTTGTAAGTAACATTGGAATTCAGGAAATGCAAGAATGCAAAATTCTATCTACCAAACTTTTGTAAGGTAAAGAAATAAAAATACAGAAAGCATCTTGTCAGCTTAGGTTTCTGTATCTTTTTGTATATGGTTTTTAGGACTTATGTCTCATTATAAGTCGGGCCATATCCTACTTCTGTTTACAGAAAATTGCATAACAAATGGTAATCCACTGAAATCTTCCCAAACCACTTTTTGACTGAGTTAGATGATGGATGGTATTTGTCTTGTATGTTTATATTGTGTGGGAGTGGTGAACTGCTTAGAAATACAAGTTGTGCTTTCTGGAGGACAGAGAGGTTGCTTATGCACTTAAAAAGCAACTACGTAAGCTTAGAGTTACCTGGTGAGATAGGAGGGGTTTGAGATGCTTTTGTGAAAGATGAGGGAGCAATCATGAAACCTGTCTTAGAGGTGAAAGAGAGATGCTTCCAAGAGCTTGACACCAGCCTGTGTAGAATTGTCTGTAATTTGGAAAGACAGAGAATTGCTGGGTTGAAATAAAACCTGAAGAAAGAGGTTAGTTTATGAAGCCCCAGGTGAGGACATCACTCAGCCTGAGAAATAATGAAAGCAGAATCTCCTCAGGAGCTTTACCATGCCTGTGGTCTCATCTAAATCTATTCATTGGTTTACAGGAATCTTAAGTAAGGGATAATCTTGCATTTCTGTAGGGAAGGGAAAAGATTTGCTCAGTGACAGCTGCATAATAGGACAGAGAAATCTTGTTGATTTGGTAAAGTAGCTCTGCAGTAAGAGAAAAATGTGAAGTGCCTTCAAAACAGCCTAGGGTCTCTATCCTAGTGTACAGAATAATTAACAGACACAGTGAGAGCAAATGACTTGAACTGAAGTCGTATAGCAGTCATCATGGAGAAGTCTGACTTTTAGCCTTGTATCCACTGAAGTAGGTCAGGTTTGAAGTCTTGTATCTAGTTCCCCAAACACCCTATCAGCCCTGATTGCAAGTGATATATTGGGCCAGGTACAGCAGTCTGGGAGCACTTTCCATTTTCAGTAAATTAATCCTCTCACAGCATGAAATAAAAAGATCAGAACATGATGTTAAACCTCATTTTGTATTTTCAATTACTAGAGGATAATTATTTTCTTTTTAAGTCTTGGAAGGTGACATGATCTGAATACTCAGCTACCTGCTGCTTCTGCCTGCATTCCTAGAAGCAAATATAGTCCAGCTGGGGGACTGCACACTGTATCAGGTTTGTTTTGCAGCCTGGCAAGGCCCTGCATGCACCATCATCTGGAGAGAAGTACAGCAGTTTATTCTCAGATTTGATGATGTTAGGCTTCGTAAAGTAAGAGTACAACTACATGGGCTCAATTTTGCATTGGACTGGGAGCCACAGAAGGTGTGGGACAGTGGCAAGGTGCTTCAGACTGTTCTTTAGTACAAGTAAAGCTGATAAAACAAGGCTTTCATCTTGTTAGCCCTGCTTATAGTTCTGCAGTTGTGGACGGGAGAGTAATTCAGAGGAGTTCTCAAAGAGAACAGCTGTTTTTTATCCCAGATTTGCTATTTATTTGAATGGAAAATAGCATGGTTTGAATTGTGTCTGTGTGTGTGGTGTAAATGTGGATGTGTGCAGTGTGTGTGATTTCCTGTTGCGTAGGCTTCCTTTTCTCCTCACATTTTTTTAACTGCTACAAGAAGTCAGAATAAAATTAACATGAAGGAAACATTTGCTTTTTTTAAGCAATCAAATGCAGCTGTCTTCATCATTAGCAAAACTCAAAATATTTTGTTACTTTAAAAATGGAAGAAAGAAATGGAAGAAGTAAAAATTTGCACCAGCCTTTTCCCTTATGCAAACGGAGCCAGAGCAGTCATATAATTAAGATGCATTTGCCACATGACATTAAGCAGCCTTTTGTGAACTGTTAATTAAGATTTAATCAGCCACATATTTTATTCTTGTTCAATTAGATGAATACTGTGAATTTCTTGTGGTGCTTCCCTATTCCCTACTAAATGAAGTCAATGTGTCTGAACGCAATTTAGTATCATACCTGCTGTGGTAATAAAAGCAGACTAGAGAGACGCTACTTTGACATTTTGGGGAATCATAGAATCCTAGAATGGCTGAGGTTGGAAGGGAGCTCAGATCATCTATTCCAACCTCCCTGCTATGGGCAGAGATACCTCTCAACTAGACTTGGCTGCTCAAGACCTCATCCAGTCTGGCCTTGAACACTCCCAGAGAGGGAGCATCTACAACCTCCCTGAGCAGCCTATTCCAGTGTGTGACAGTTTGGGAGTTCCCCCCCCCCACTTGTAAAATGACCCAGACCAGACCTCAGCCGGCTGGAAGTTAAGAGATGAAGCTCTATTTACAGCTCAGCACAATATACAAGCAGATATATACACTATATACAGGAATAGTTACAGAAATATACAAGATAAAGGTAATACAGAAACACAACTCCCCTCCCAGAAATCAGAGACCGCAGGAGGGGCTCCCAACCACCCTTCCACCTTCTCCCCACCCCTACACCTTACCCCAAGGTTTGCCTTACACGCAAGGAGAATTTTTTAGGATCGGCCGGGGAGGATTAGAAGAAAAGTGGTTAATGGAGTTATTCAGCAGAGAGGAGAAGCCAGAGCTGCTAGCCCGAGAAGCTGTCAGCCTGAGAAGCTATATCCTGTGACACAGACTGCCCCCTCAAGATACTCTCTTATCTTTTTGTTTTGGTTTCTTATTCCTAAACATCGCAGCAAGCCTATGAGTGAAGTAGACGTCACCATTGTTTTCCTTCACAGCCTATAGTACAAATTTTCTCTATTAAAATATTCCAATTAACTCAAACCAGCACACAGTGTCTCACCCTTATGCGATGTCCTTCTGCACCCCATCAGGTATGTATTTGTTGGACCCCAGCTCTAAGGTCCTCCTGGAGTCTTCTCCAGGTTAAACAATCCCAGCTCCTTCAAGCCTGCCCTCATCAGAGGTGGTCCAGCCCTTGGATCATCTTTGTGGCACTTCTCTGGACTCACTCCAACAGTTCCATGTCCTCCTTATGCTGGGGGCACCAGAACTGGATGCAGTATTCAAATTGGGATCTTGTAAGAGCAGGATGAAGGGGCAGAATCCCTTCTATTGACCTGCTGCTGGCCATGCTGCTTTTGACGCAGCCCAGGATATGATTTGCCTTCTGGACTGCATAAGAGTGTGATTCAGATGGAGGCTTGAGAAGCAAAGTTGCTGCTTTTGCTGTAAACTACCAAAAACATTATCCCAGTGTGTACAAAGCTGGTACGGGTTAGAACCATCCTGTGGTTATTAACATAAGAACAAACTTAAAGGTCTCTTCCCAAATTCTTAATTTCATGAAGCACTAATTGATTTCATGCTCACCTCATTACACTTGAACTACAGGATTCAAACCTCAGTTCTACACCACAAAACTAATTGCATCTATGAGGTCTGTGAATAATGAAATAATGTTAAGAAACTCAGGTTTGCACTTAAATATATTTATATGGCTTTACCTAAATGTGTGCAGCATGTGGAGTGGAAGTTGATATATTTCTTGTTTAAGTAGCAATCTTCTGAGAATTTCAAGGAGGTGTTTGTAAGATCATTATACTATTAGTGCTCTTTGTGAGAGTTATACCCTTAGATGCTTCACTTAGCATTCTGCTCTGATTCTGTGAACTAGTGACAATGTGATTTGTGTACCACTTGATGTTAACAAAAATAGCTAGACCTGAAAGATTTTTCTGTGCAGTATTACACAGTTTTTCAGGTAGTGTGATGTTGGCTGGAAATCTAACTTGGAAGCCTCAAATACTTGAAATTCTAAGACAAGAATTTCCTAAAAATATGGTGTGTTTTGGTTTGGTGTTGTGGTTTTGGTTTTTGTTTTTTTTTTTTTTTTTTTTCATACCCAATTTCTGGAGAGATCCAATTTAGGATGACATAAAGGTACCATTTTCAGGTGGGATAGTTCAGTGTCTTCTGAAAACAATGACCCTAAAATTGTCTTGACATGCATATGTAGAAGTGTGTAAAGTTCCATCATTTACAAAGCTTTCTCATCAACTGCTTCGCCACCAGTATTTGAACTTCCAGGTAATTTTCCCTCTGGGAAGACATCAGGCACGATGTCTGCCTCACCTGCACATGCCTTGGCCTTGTGCAAGGAGCACTTTTCCCTGTTGGATTTTGAGAGACCTAAAGGAGATTATTGAGGAGCAGATTGACCTCTGCATAGGTTTAGTAATTGACTGAGAGAGGTTGTTGTGCAAAAAGCAAGTTGCCCCGTGCCAAGGATCCTGAGTAGCAAATTGTCTCCTCACTCTTTTGATGAGTGTCTTGATCCACTCCAAGCAACGTGTAACTGAGTTCTGTGCTGTGCTGCTTTATGCACACAGCCATAACAGTAAAAATAGAGCTGAAGAGGTGACCATTCTATTCAGAAGCTCTGAGAAAGACCTGTGTGTTTCAAAGAGAAAAACCTTGAGAGAGATCCTCTTCCTGTGGGCTGTTCTGTGTATGCAGGCTTTATCTGCTACACACATGCAGGAGGGGGAGTAAGCCACTGAACTAATTAGTTTTCTCGTCTCATCTGTTCTTTATTCATGCTGAAGTGATTTGCAGAGTGAAATTTGGCTGAGGAAGAGCATTGGCAGATTCTCACTAATGATGTCACTGAAAAACCTGCTACAGTTGTAGGGGTGATTAGGAAACTAGAAAGCACCTGAGATACCTGACATCATTAAGTGGATCCAAGCTAATTTCATTCTGGTTTGGGAAGAAGGAAAGAAGGCTCACTAAATTGTGAAGTGTGGACAGTCCTCTGTAGCAATAAAATCTTACCCCACAAATTCATGCAAAGAAGATTACTGTAAAAATCTGTTTCTAACAATTCAGTCTGTAGATAATTGCTACTGTATCCATTAACTTAGTTTAAATCTTTATCAAATGATCCATTTTTTTTAATTGTCCTATAGCGCATAGCACTTAAATTCTTTATCCCATTAAAGTGCTTTAAGCTCCTATAGCAGCCTAATGGACATAATTGTTCTAATTCTGCTGAAGTGCTCTCAAATCTCTTTCACCGTGTTAGAGTAGTTAAATGGTCCTTGCTCAAGAAGAGTATCAGCTGCTCAGAGTGGGCTTGAAATANTTTCCTCCAATTCGTTTGAGAACTTTATTCTGTCGGTTTTTCTTTAAACCTACGACAAATACATAAAACTTCTTATCTATGTGAAGGGCTTCTGGATTTGATTTCTTGCACCTTACGAGTGTTCACTTGGTGTAGGAGAGTACAGAAAGCTCTGAATTCGAAATAGTTGTGCTCCGTATATATATGTATGTGTGTATATGTATAAAATTACAGAACTGTCTTTCAGAAGTCTACCTTCTGCTGTTGTCTCTAGCTGCAGTGGACAAAAAATGTCCTAAAAAGAGATCTTAATACCTTTCACTTATTTTAGTGTACTTTTTGCTTTCTCCTGTTGTTGCTCTGTTGCTTTTTTGTGTGCTCCTTGCTACACAGATTTTACTCCTAGACACTTTCCTATGAACTTGCTGTCATGACTTAAAGGTTGCCCAGTCTGTGGGTGTGAGGATTATGACCATGAGTTCAATGGATTCCATAAAACACAAGGGCATGGAGGCTTTTATTCGCTACATTCCTCTATTAGAGATTAGGGACATTACAGAAGGACACAGAGCTGTTGGAGCAAGTCCAGATGAAGGCCACAAAGGTAATTCAAGGGCTGAAGCCCCTCTGCCCTGAGGATAGGCTCAGGGAAGCTGGGGGTGTTCAGCCTAGAGAAGAAAAGACCCTGGGAGAACCTTAAAGCTGCCTTCCCCATATTTGAAAGGACCCTGCAGGAAGGCTGCAGAGGGACTTCTCATAAAGGTGTGTGGAGAGAGGGTGAGGAAGAGTGTTTTGAAGCTGAGGGAGATTGGATTGAGACTGGATTTTAGGAAGGTTAATCCAGGCTAACAGAAAAGATGAGGGAAAGTTAGTTTAGGCTGGGGATCTTAGAAGCTCTTCAGTATGAGAGTGGTGAGACTCTGGAATAGGTTGCCCAGAGTGATTCTGGATGCCCCCTCCCTGGAGGTTAATAGCAACAAAAAAAAAGTACATCACATTTAATATAGCAGAACAGTAATGATAAGTTTGTAGTAATCTGTAATAACTGTAACAATTTATCAGCAGTATACAGCAGATACTTTTATGAAAGACTGCCTGTGGACATGTAATGCTAGCATTAGGTAAATTAGCTTTCAGAAGGGGCCAAACCATCTTAAAGAGGAGGAAAACCAAAACAAACTGACCCCAAAGTGAATCCTGGTGAGAGTTTCTGGTAGGAGACCAAGATCTGATGGAAAATTCATGCAGAATTCAGCCTTTTTAGTGAAGGGAAATTGTGCAGCATGAGAAGTTCACAGACAGCAGCTCTTTTTTGATAAAAATTAAGCCCTTTATGTGTCATAGAGACATAAGAGAGCATAGGACAGCACTCCCTGGAGCTGCCAAGTGCTGTTAATTTCTGTTCTTCCCCTGTAACAGCCAATGGTGTTGATATTATTGTTCTTTGAGATAATTTTTGTGTTCTCAGACTGATCCAATTTGGGATTTGTGGGTTTTTTGTTTGTTTGCATTGATTTGTTTGTATGTTTTTTGTATTTGGGGTTTTTTTGTGGTGTTTTGGTTTTGGATTGGACTTTTTTGTTTGTTGTTGTTGTTGCTTTTTTCCTAGGAACTAAGTTGTTGTTACAGTTTCTCAGGTATCATAGGATGTCTCCAGTTTGTAAGTAGTCCACCTGTACCTTGGAGAGGCCAGTTTTAGGCAGGCATTTTATTTTAATCAGTAATCTCTTTTAATTTTTCTGACCAGTCCAACTTTGTGGCTGCTCACATAATTTCTTTATTTTAAGCTAGTATTAACTTTCTAGAATGTTATATCCTGCACTCAGTGGTGAGAATGAATTCAGATGTTCATATATTCAACCTTGCTAGAGGACTGAGATCAGTCCCATTGTCTGTGTTCAGGATGGATTGGATCTGAGTTAATGTATCCCATTATCTAGACAACTTCTGCATTGCTGTGGTGTGGCTGCTGCTTGACAGGCACAATAAGCTGTGCCTTTAAGATGTGCTGCTGCTTCTTCAGCTTTGCTTCTGATGTGTTTGTTAAAACACAAACTCTCTAGAGAGACTTCTGCTTATGAAGGTACATAAATTAAGGTTGGGCAACTGTGGGAGCACTCTGGCTTTTATTTTTCTTCTCAGATTATGCCTTGAATATGCTCAGGAGCAAAGAACCTTTCCATCTTATAAACATTGCTGAGCATCTGATCAATGGTATCTTGCCTCTAAGCGAGGAAAGGCATCCTGCCTTCTGATGAATTTGTCTTCCTCAGAGCCTTTAGAGTTTTGATTCTGATGACATTTCATTGGACCCTCTTCTGTTATGTTTAATTAGCAAATACTGTAATAACCAGCACAAATATCATTGTGGGAAAGGGTCTGTTAATGTTGTTGGATCTGCTCCAGGATTAAATGATGAACACCTTGTTCAGTGTGTCAGTGGCGGTGGCTGGGTTTGGAGCAGACTAATTGCATTATTATAATAACGAATGTGTTGCTCACCACATAATTCTCATCCTGAAATATGTATTGTGAATGTAGTAGTAACAGACACGAGATACAGAAGTAGTAGGATAATTACCTGCAAGATTGCATACATGGTAGGACTAGAAAGATCGGCCTTAAACTCCTTGTCTAGCTCTCCCAGTAACAAGCTCCTACATGCTGAAGATGGTTTTCCTTAATCTCACACAGTCTTTCCTCAAACCTATTTCATTTTGCTAACATGCTCATTTCACTGAAGAGCTTTTCTTTCTCTCAGAATAACTTAAATACCACAGGTTCTAATCAACTCCCTTAGTATTTTTCCACTATCATGTTTAACAGGCTTCTTTCGGTGGTGTCGGTTCTGACCCATGTGGCTAACTCCCTGCTTTATTGATTCAGGCATTTCCATGCTACAGAAGATTTTATGTAGTCTGTTCCTCTAAGAGAATCTTGGTTGAAGTGTATTTCAGAGCCTTTTTGGTGAGAGATAAGTTTATTGTTCTGAAAACACTTTATATACCAATTCAGACATCAACTAATCTCTTACTTATTCAACTAAGGTAGAATTATGTTTCTATAAATCTTCTGTGCTTTCCTGAGAACATATAAATTGTTTGGAGCTGCTTGTTATCATTGTTTTGCTCAGACCAAATGTATTGCAGTAAATTTACTGCTTTGTACCATGCTGTGTTTCTTGAAACTCTGTATAAAGTTTAGCTTATTTGAAAAGGAAATTCTTTCTCTCTGTGTTGCAATATGATAGTGTAGGCTAAGCTCTGTGAAGATGTAATGTTTTAACACAGTGAAAGGGAGAGATTGTGCACTGCTTAAAATTTGGAGTTCAGTTTCTTTCTGACATATACTTACTGTTTGCCCATGAGAAAGTGGGCTGGGGAGCAGCTAACAGGGTATTACTTGAGATAATAATGGTCATCATTGCTACCAACAGATCCTGCTAGCTCCTGCTGGGTTTGCTGTCCAGCAAGGCTTCCAGACTGAGCAGCAGAGCTGCTCTCTGGGTGGTGTAACTGCAAGCAGTTCTTTCCCAGCTGCACGTGGATGGTGATTTTTGTTGTTATTGGCTTAATTCAGGAGGTGGGGTTCTGAGGACCACAAGTGTCTCTGCTTTATGAGCTTAGAGTTTACATTTTAATGCATAAAGGAAGCTCTCTTGAGAATTAATTATCATAAGTATTACAGAGGTCTAGGAGACTGCAGTGTTAATGACTATGAAACCCA
>VWYK01106430.1:42161-54895 GCA_013399775.1 Semnornis frantzii | reverse complement strand
AGAAGCAGTTACCTTTGACAAGTTCACAAACCATTCTTAAGGTACAAGGCAAAACTGTCACATAAAATCTTTTCAAATTATGGAAGCCACTGTGATTTGCAGCAATTGAGACCACAAGAAGATGTAGCAGTATGACCTGATCTGTGAAAGAAGATTACATCTTTCAAATTATGTCATCTACTGAATTTGAGAAAAAGAATTCAAGATGTGTGTGAGGTCTCTGATAAATTGCTACTTTCACTTAACCTGAAGTCCTGTAATTTACAGGCCTGGGTGATCTGCAGTTGTTCAGACAGGCCGGAAGAAGCTGTAAGTCGTAGCAGTGCGTGGAGGAAACTTTGTATTTTGTGATTTCAGAAATGTAAGAAGCATGGATGTATCTAAATTTATTCTCTTAGGTCACCAAAAGGGCATGCAGCACAGCAGAAATGGTGACCCTGGTTAATTGCATCATCATTTGATAACAGGATGTAATTAGCACATTTGAGTAAAGTTTCTGATAGTGGCAGCCATTATTTACTGAGGACAGTCTGTGCCCCGGTACTGCAATCTGTCTTGAAATGATTGTAGAACTTGCTCATATCACCGCCTCTGCATTTGCATTTGGTACTGTCAAACAGCCAATTTTTTTCCACCTGTGACTTGGCTAGGATTATTTTTATGCCTATTAATATTTGACTGACCCTAGACAATGTACTTAAAAAAAAAAAAAATTGAATGAAAGAAGCTTTAATTAACATTACCAAAGGGGAGGGGGAGGAGCATATTAGGCATAGCTGTAAAGCAAAATCAAAGGAGAAAAATAAGCTGCTTGTTTGCTTTACATTGCTAATGCTTCATACTCTGTACCTGAAAGCCAGTTGCCAGTGTAGCTCTTCAAGGTCTGTCTCAGAACCATTTAGTTCTAGAGTATCTTTTAACTGATCTGGAGGGGAGGTGATGGAGTGCACTCATCAGGTTTACGTGACACCAAATTTGGGTGCAGTTAATTAACTCAAGGGTTAGGGCTGTCTTTCAGCCCACAGAGGAATAGGAATCTTGTGGAGATCAATGAGGCAAACAGGAATTGCTGCAGCTGAGCTGAACTAAACCCTGCAGTTGTGTGAGCTTGGGACTGACTGGCTGGGTAGTAGCTCTGCTGAGGACTGGGAATTCTGCTGGGCAGAAGGCTGAACGTTAGTCAGTTGTTTGTTCTGGCAGTGATGAAGGCTAAGCGGCATCCTGTG
The DNA here is from genome assembly GCA_013399775.1 of Semnornis frantzii. Lineage (NCBI taxonomy): Eukaryota > Metazoa > Chordata > Aves > Piciformes > Ramphastidae > Semnornis > Semnornis frantzii. Next base: position 53,669 of record VWYK01106430.1, on the reverse strand, counting down.
CTGCATCGACTCAAGCACAGCCAGTGGACCTAGAAAAATTGGTATTCCTCTGTCACTCAAGAGACGCAGTCTGGAATACTATGTCAAACGTCTGGCTGTCTCTACATAACACAAGTGTAGCTAAACTTAGTGAAGTCCAGAAGAGGGCCGCCGAGGTGGCTGGAGGTAGAAGCACGTAAACTACAACGAGAGGCTGAGAGAACTCTGGTGTTGGGTGGTGTTTTTTTCCTTCGGAGAAGACTGTGCAAAGAACTAAAAGCCTAACAGCTGCTAAGGTGAAGAAGGACAAGGACTTATTTCTTAAGTGTATGGTGGGAAAATAGGAGGCTAGCCAAAAACTGGAAGGAACAAAAAAGCATATTCTGACTGTAAGAATGTTTAAGTGTTGGAACAAGTTGCTCAGAGAAGCTTTAGAATCTTCATGCTTAGCAGTTTCAAAGACCTGCCTGGTTTGACCTTGCTTTGAGATCGAGATCCCCTCTGTCCTGAATCTTTAGAAGTCCTTAGAAACAGTCAGGAGATGCAGCTGTAATGATTTTTGTCTTCTGTGTGAGTGGAAACAACGTTGTTTAGGCTCATCTCCCCACTTAGGTTTGACCTGACAGATACTGGTTAGTCCTAAAACTTGAAATGAGTTTTGGCATTTGGGTATTTCTTAGCTGCAGTACTTCATCTTAATCTAAGTCTCTTTACTAGTTTCTGAGCAAACTTGTAAACTTGTCTATAGACTCCCTCCTGATGATTTAAGCCTCTTAACTGTAATCCAGACTTTTAATAAAGCCACATCCAAATATATCTCCTGAAGGATTTTATTTTTAACTAGTGTTTTTTGTGCTATGCAGTTGATGCCTCCCAGGCTTGATGTTAATCCCAATTTACTGTTAATGCTCATGAAGTCAGTGAATTTATGACCTGCACCAGTAGAATAAGAGGCTGATTGTAATTGGAGAACATTCATTGTTCATTTTCTCTATTTGCCCCTTGAGCTACCTGTGAGCAGTGTTTGTGTAACAGTCCCATTTTATTCTGTTTAAGAGGCATAGTTAAAAAAGTAAAGGTAGGGCACAATTAATTGGATCAATTTACAGCACATTTCCACTTGGTGTTTCCAACCTTGTGTTTGAGGTAAAGTGTTCTCACCATTATGCTACATTGCTTTTAAATGCTCTCACAACACATTGCTTTTTGTTGCTTTTTCTTCTTTTTTTTTTCACTAAAGTCTTTTGTAACTATTAGGAGATAGGTTTGTAAGTAGTAAAATGAGCATGTACCAGTACAGGCAGGGGGCTGGTCTGTTGGAGAACAGCTCTGGGGGAAAGGACTTGAGAGTCTTGCGTGGACTGAGAAATGTGCCCTTGTGGCCACGCCAAGAAGACCAATGGCATTCCAGGGTATTTTAGAAGGGGTGTGGCAAGTAGATCGAGGGAGGTTCTCCTCCACCTCTGCTCTGCCCTGGTGAGGCCACTTTTGGAATATTGTATCCAGTTTTGGGCCCTTCAGCTCAAGAAGGACCTCAGGGAACTGCTTGAGAGAGTCCAGCACAGAGCTGGTGCAGGAACATCTCCCTGTGAGGACAGGCTGAGGGAGCTGGGGCTTGGGGCTGGGAGTATAAGAGCCTGAGGGCTGCCATCATTGCTACTGATAAAGATGTGTGGGGCAGTGTTGGGAGGATGGAGCCAGGCACTTTTCAGTGATGTCCAATTGTGATGGATTGGGAGTTCCCCGCCCCCCACACTTTGTAAAATGACCCAGACTAGAACTCCGCCAGCTGAAAGTTAAGAGATGAAGCTCTATTTAAAGCTTAGCACAATATACAAGCAGATATATACACTATATACAGGAATATNCCCAGACTGCCCACTCGAGACACTCTCTTATCTTCTTTTTGTTTTGGTTTCTTATTCCTGAACATCTCTGCAAGCCTATGAGTGAAGTAGACATGACCATTGTTTACCTTCACAGCCTATAGTATATTTTTTTCTATTAAAATATTCCAATTAGCTCAAACCAGCACACCAATGATAGGTGAAGAGGCAGCAGGTGACAGCTGGAGCAGAGGAGGTTTCATGGGAACACAAGGAAAAACTTTTTCACTATGTGGGTGCTGGAGCCTGGAGCAAGCTGCCCAGAGAGATTGTGAAGCCTCCTCTGGAAACATTCAAAACCCACCTGGATGCATTCCTGTGTGACCTGCCCTAGGTGAGCTGCTCTGTCAGGGTGGTTGCACTTGATCTTTCGAGGTCCTCTCCAACTGATAATTTCTGTGATTCTGTGATTTAATTTACGGTTTCTTTATTGTTTATAAAGTGAAGGCATCTGTAATAATAATGCTGCATCAGTAAAATTAGAGTAAGTTCTGTGAAAACGAAATTGTAAAGGCATGACACAGGGTTGTTAAGAAGGTATTAATGGATGGTCTGAACTGTTAGCAGAGACTAATGGAAATAAAAGCAGCATTCTTGACACAAAGGAATGTATACATCTGTAAAGTCATATAAGAGGAGAAAAATTGATTGGTTAGTGGAATCTTATAGCATAATACTTGATGGTACTGTAGAGATGTCTAATGGATGTATTTAATGAAGTCCTCTGAAATCCAGTGCAAAAGACCACTTAAAATTGAATTTTAGGCCTATTTTTGAAATCCATTTACTTCAGTGGGACTTACTACTTTGTTAGATTGAGAACCTAATTGTCTGCATTTTCTACTCAAATATGAGAGAGAATTCAGTATACTAGATTGCATTTTGTGTGACAGCTTAGGCATGCTGTTAAATTTTCAGATTTCTGTTTTAGTAGTGATTTGCCTGCATCCAAAAACTTATTCAGCTCTCGTGTGTGCAGCAAGAGCAAAACGAGACTCCTGTGGGTAACCTGAATTAAAAGTGGGGATAAACACAGGTGACTCTAGCTACTCCTTTTATTTTCTACTTGGATTTTTGTATGTAGCTAATTTAAGAACTCATGTCAAATGGGTAGAAAAGAGTGTTTGAATCTCATGTAGTGATGTGAAAACAGTATTCTGAGGAGTCTTTTGTCTGTTTTCTTTCTCAGAGAAGCCAGCAGACTGACTGTTCTTCGCTGTTGTTACTGATAATAAGAAGGTGACTAAATTGACAGACTGCATTATCTTTTCATCTTGGAAGTGCTCTGTTATGAGCAGTGCTGTGCAAACAACTATGACCTTTAACGGTTCCTCAGCATTGAAGGTGATCTGTAAACGGATTTTTAGTCTGGAGTGAATGAGAAGAACTGCATTTTTCTGCCTAGAAGTCCTTGGGGTTGGCATGGGATGTGGTCCCTGTTACACCTTTGCCCAATACTACTCTTTGTTAGTGCCGTACTAGGAAAAACAAGGAAGAACCACAACTTGAGAGTTTTTTCCAGTTGAATGTAAATGTCTCTGCAGATCTCCTTGCCAAGCAAAGTTCAGTCTGCCCTTGAGTAAATTGCTTGCCAAACAGAGTTAGGCACAAACCTGTATTTCGGTGTTCTCCACAGTGTGTCTGTTCAGCCTTTTGGTCAAACCAGCCTCATACGTATCTCTTAGAGCAAGTAAACAAGGCTGTCTTTGTAGATATTCCTGCTCTGAGCACCTCGGCTCATGAATAGTGCTCTGATGGACTGACCTTAAAAGCAGGGTTTGAGTAGGATGCTTGGCTTAGGATCTTCCAGAGGATTTCTCTTTCCAGTGTGAAGGTCTTGGCACAGGACTCCTAGAGCCTGTGCCCAGGAAGGGCAGATTTCAAGCAGCTGTCATGGAAGGGAACAGCCTCACAACCTGTGGTTACATATGACAGCAGGGATGCATTATTTGAGATGCCCAAACTTTTGTGATTGGTGACAAAGAACTCCATCATCAGGCCCTAGGCATAAACTTGTTTTGATCTCAAAACCAGGGAAGCTGCTGAACAATCCACCTGTGAGACAGTTCACAACGTTTAAGAGACAGAAGGAGCACAATGACTAGAAACCTGTGTCAAAAGAAATCTCAGAATTATCTGAATGACAACAAAAGAGCAGAAAGCTTTCTGCTGGCCCACATAAGGAATTTTAATGCTTCCTGTGCTTCAAGAGGGATCTTACATAGAGCAGTCCAGGTTTAAATGCAGATGAAGTGCTTTACTTAATTATGTCATTTGCTTTGTGAGGAGCCTTAAATGCTTGTTATCCATTAAAAACAAAATGGGAAACATTAGTCCTGAGTATTGTTAATTCATTGACAAGGCTCAGCTTGTACACATAGGGCATAAATTTGAGAGGAAGGATATGCATGCTCCAAAATGGAAGAAATATTATTGTGCTTTCCAGTGTGGTTTACTATTAAGTACAGGAGTTTGGTTTTGGTTTTGGGGGGTTTTTTTGTTTGGTTGGTTGGTTTTGGTTTTTATTTTTTTTTTTTACTCAGCATTCCATGTTTGTTTGCTCTTGTATTAAACCTTTTCTTAACAGTTTGTTCTTGGGAATCAGACCTCTCTAGAGTATTTTCCTTTTGGATAAGTGGTGGTGTTTTAAGTAAATGAACTCTGTGTGTCAGGAAGATTGTACAGCAATTCCTCAGCAGAAACCGATTAAAAAGAAAGGAATTATTACAGTTGCAGATTGATAATTATTTTTTTTTTTATTTTACAGAGACAATATGATTTACTGAGTAGGGCTCTGAGCTGACAGGCAGAAGACCTGCATTCTCTTAGCTCTTCTGCTGATGATCTGCTCCATGTCCTTGAGCATGTTGCTTCCTCACACTTGGTTTGTCATGTCTAGTTAGATATAAAGTCATCCAACCATAGGCTGTCTCTTGCCATGTGCTTGAACAGTAGCTAAAGCAGTGGTGACACCACGTTCTGTCAGGGCTTCTGAGCACAACTTGCTCAGCTAAGATATTGAAGCTGCTGTGTCGTTAAGTAATGATAGTGAGCACGGGAGGGGGAAAAACCTGAGGCAGTTAGCTTGTTGGAAGCTCAGCATTGTGGTGTTTATATCCTGTTGGCACAGTCGACTTGCTAGAGGGCAGGGATGCCATCCAGAGGGATCTGGACAGGCTGGAGAGGTGGGCCCAGGGCAACCTCATGAAATTTAACAAGGCCAAGTGTAAGGTCCTGCACCTGGGTAGGCACAATCCCAAGCACAAATCCAGGCTGGGTGGTGAATGGCTGGAGAGCAGCTCTGAGGAAAGGGACCTTGAGTTCTGCGTTGATGAAAAGCTCAACATGAGCCTGCAGTGTGCACATGCAGCCCAGACAGCAACTGAGTCCTGGGCTGCATCAAGAGCAGTGTGGGCAGCAGGGCAAGGGAGGGGATTCTGCCCCTTTACTCTGCTCTTGTCAGACCCCATCTGGAGTCCTGTGTGCAGTTCTGGAGCCCCCAGCACAGGAAGGACATGGAACTGTTGGAGCAGGTTCCAGGGGAGGCCACAAAGATGCTCAGAGGGCTGCAGCAGCTCTGCTATGAGGACAGGCTGAGAGAGTTGGGGCTCTGCAGCCTGGAGAAGAGAAGGCTTCCAGGAGACCTTAGAGTAGCCTTCCAGTATCTGAAGGGAGCCTACAGGAAGGCTGGGGAGGGACTATTGACAAGGTCTTGCAATGACAGGACTAGGGACAGTGGGTTTGAACTGGCAGAGGGGAGATTTAGACTGGATGTCAGGAGGAAGTTCTTTCCAGTGAGGGTGGTGAGACACTGGCACAGGTTGCCCAGGGAGGTTGTGGTTGCTCCCTCCCTGGAGGTGTTCAAGGCCAGGTTGGACGAGGCCTTGAGTGACCTGTACTAGTGGGAGGTGTCCCTGCCTATGGCAGGGGGTTGGAACTAGATGATCCTTGAGGTCCCTTCCAACCTTACCATTCTATGATTCTATATCCTGAGTCTCTACAGATACTTAAGGACCGGCTTCACAGAAAGGTTGGATTTGATGATCTCAAAGGTCTTTTCCAACCTCTTTAAGTTTGTGATTCTGTGAAACCAGATCAATGGCATTTTGGTACCAATATTTGATCTTGAAATATCTTGCTTATTAGTTCAGAGGTGTGTTTGGGCTGTAGGTCTTTAACAGTTAGCTCTCAAGATAATTTGAAAACCTTGATTCGATTTGTATGTGAAAAAAAGGTCTCAACATATCCAGAACTTTTCAGTGCTATTTTATTGATGCATACAGATGTTGAGGAATCCCAGGACATGGTTAATGCAGTTATTTTTAGTTAAAGACTTAAACTTAGAGTTCCTGGACTGAATTATCTGGAAAAAACATTTTTCTTTTAAGAAACAAAGAGGCAAAGAAGGAAAACAGCCAAACCTGTTGCTGAGTACTATCAGCTGAGGGGTGGGAGGAGATGTTTGGTATATCCAGACTCTCTAGGTAGTGATTCTCTTAGGCTTTTAAAATACATGGTAGTGTGATTTTTTTTTTAAATATATGTTATTTTATTTTATTTCCCCCTAACCCTCTAGTGAACAACTTCATACCTGCTATCAGCTCATGACAGAAGTGAAGCCTTTGTCTTATGAATCTCCTTGTCCTGAGAATTGTGTTATGTTGCCATGGAGTTACCATGGATTAAGTTAATGTACCTTTGATAAGAACATGAGAGCAATGTTTATTATCATTCAAATTAGGAGTTTTATACATGATAACAGGCTTAGCTGTAATAATAGGATTATTTACTCAACAGTATTTCTTGTTTCAAGCTATCTTCCAAGTCTAACAACAAACATCTGGCTCCCCTGCTTGTAAATTCCATATGCAAGGAAGAGCCATGAAGTGTAAGGGGAGGGGGTTAAAGGAAGCATGGACTACTGGGTTAAAGAGGAAACCATTATCATTGCCTTTCCTGTGGTGTTCTGCCTGGCAATACAGATGGAAAAGAAATGGTCTCTAGAAAACAAAGAGGGGAGCTGTCTGAGACATTTCTCCCTACGTCCTTGCAGGACCCTTCTGACTTGTCGGTTGTATGTCTGAGAAGTAACAATGAGTCGGAGTGGAAAACGATCCCTAGCTGAATTTCAGCTCTGCAGTTTAATTTCTGCAGTGTCGTACCTCTCATCCACAATTTAAACATGTTATGGCTTCCAAAAGCAGGAGCAGGCTGTTCTCTCATCCTAGGATGTAACTGTGTAGGCTTTGTCTCTTACCAGGGATGAACTTGACTGATTCCTTCTGCCTTCTTTCTTGATGCCTGGTGCTATGGATTAATTTTGTTTACCAGCTGGCCCTTGGATAAATTCTAGCCTATTGTCAAATGGCACAGCAAAGGTGCTGCATATCATATTCAGTGCTTTATTCTGCAGCTGTGAACCTACATTAATTCTGTTGGCTCTTAAGATATTGCAGCTGCATCTATTATAGCTTGTGGGACAGTTATTCTAAAGATGCAAGTACTTTGTTCCTAAAACTTAGCTTGTAGGATGCAGAGCAGTACCAGAGCATGTGCCTTTATTTCCTGACAGTCACGACTTAGAATAGTTCAAAATTTCTTAAGCACGGCAAGAAATGTTGGGGGATTTTTAGCACTGAATCAGGAAGGCTTTGGCTCATGGCAGTGTAATTGAACCAAACTAGTCAACACCTTAGGGCAATGTATTTTTCCATCGATCCCAACTCTACACTATTTTTGTTGCTTAATGAGGAACTAATGTAATTTCTAACAAAGTCACGTGGCTATTAGATAGAAGAAATATTGCTTTATTTCCCTTGTGGCAAAGTATACTCTCTTCAATTAAAATCTAGGAAGTAAAATTAATACCAATGTAAAATTTTGCAGGAATTAGTGTCAAGACTGAAGCATTTTATTATGTGTATAAATTACCTGGATAATGAGATTGAAAGCAAGTTATTGGAGTACCTCTGCTGTCCAGGGACTCAATAGAGACCACTTAAAGAGTGAATTCTGTAGAGGCAGCAGAGAGAATAGAATCATCTTAATACATCTACAGGTTTGTTGCTGTTGAGTTACTATGAAGTAGACAGCCTAAGTGCCAAACTCCCATCTGATACCACAGGCTTCTATGAATAATTGAATTCACTGCTCCCTACCTCTGTCTACTCTGTTTTATGCCTCGCTTATACAGACTCTGCTTAGTGATGAGGTGGAGACCACATGTGAGCTTCTGCCCAACTCCAGGAGAATTCTGTGCTGCACAGTCATAGCTGCATCCAAGCTGGGTGCTATGGGAAAGGGAAGAAAAACAAATGAGGCTGTTAGGCCACCACTGTCATGAACAGTCGTGACCAGCTTCCAGCTGTGGCTACTTGGTGAAAAATGAAACACTGTAGAAGAACAAAGTGTTTATTAAACCAGGCAAAAGCTAAGTCCTGACCCACTAATTATTTAACATAAATCACTGTGCTTCATTAAATGCAGTGGCAATGGCCATTCTCTCCACCCCCTCATCACAAAATCAAGCAGTCGCATTCCTCATGGTGCCTTAATTGTTGTCCATAATCGTTGTCCGTAGTATGGTTTTCTCCTCTCCTTTTCACGTGGGGACATTAACTCGTGCACAGTAGAACAGCTTTTAGAGGAACAGAAGAGAAAGCTCAGATTGGGAATTACTCAGCATGAGGAATTTTGGTTAGCAAGAGCAATATTGTTATGTGGTCCTGACTTTCCAGGTGGCCATTCATCCATCTAATTGCCAAGTTCTTCCGTGGAAAACTCTTCAACTTGTCTGGGGTGAGAATAAATACCTGCATAAATTCGCTTGATTAAAGCCACTTAGCCTGAATGACTCCTGGAGCTAATTGGAACAGGTATTGTACCAGCTGTGGTCTAAAGAAGGTGCTAAAAGAATGTTCTATTTTTTCCATATCAATTCCTTTCAGAATGTGGGTTCCCATCTGCTTTTCTGCTGGAATAATACTTTTCTCAACAGTAAAATGATAGGTACATACAACTGTGAAATGGTATATCCAAGTCCCATGGGAAGCTGTGAAAACTTGTAGAAAAGTGCTGTTAACAGAAATGGTTCTCTTTTCTTCTAGGATGGATTTCGTAGCTATTGGTCTTTCAGGAAAATGGTGAAATATGAAGCACTTTGTGGCTTTTTTTTCCATGGTTTGCCCACATGACATGTCTCTTAATGATTTGTGAGAGGGCATCTTCTCAATTAAAATTGAGACATCCAAATATTCCATCTCAACTAGAGCGTCCAGTTTTTGTGTCCTCAGCGTAAGAAGGACACAGAGCTGTTGGAGCGAGTCCAGAGGAGGGCCACAAGGCTGATCCAAGGGCTAGAGAACCTCTGCTGTGAGGATAGGCTGAGGGAGCTGGGGTTGTTCAGCCCAGAGAAGACTCTGGGGGGACCTAGGAGCTGCCTTCCAATACCTGAAGGGATCCTATAAGAAGGCTGCAGAGGGACTTTTCAGAAGGGTGTCTAGGGAGAGGACAAGAAAGAATAGTTTGAAGCTGAGAGAGAGCAGGGTTGGACTGGAGCTTAGGAAGAAGTTCCTCATTCTGAGGGTAATGGGACTCTGGAATATGTTGCCCAGAGTGACTGTGGCTGCCTCCTCTCTGGAGGTGTTCATGGCCAGGCTGGATAAAGCCTTGAGCAGTGAAGTCCAGTTGAGAGGTGTCCCTGCCCATGGTGTGGAGGTTGGAGTAGGTAATCTCTGAGGTTCCTTCCAACCTGAGACATTCTAGGATTCTATGATTGGAGAGAGTTTGTTTCTCTGGTGAAAGTGTCCTGTTTTTGAAAATCCAAGCAGAAATGACAGTCTCAAAAAAACATTTTTCCTAAGACTGATACTGTTCTTGGCCTGCTGCTTCTAGCAAAACCTAGGTAACAATGATACTTGGAAGACATCTTCTGCCTCAGGAAAAAAGATCTTAAAAAATAATAATTAAAAAAAAAAAAAAAAAAAAAAGTAGTGCACTAGTCCTGAGCCTCAATTGCAGTTCAAAGGTTTCCTGAGTTCAGAGGCAAGCTAAGCTCAAACATTTTTAGTTGTTTCTGTTTAATGCCATAATTGCTCTGCGGTGCTGTTTTAGTGAGCACCTACAAAAACTGCAGAATTTGCAAGAATCAGCTCCAGCAATCTGCTGCCACGCTCTCACTTTAATATTTTTTTCCCCCCTCCACTTTTATTTGTGCACTTAATGTGTTTGGTATAGCTCTTGCTCATTTTCCTGCTGACTGCACTATATTTTGGAGTGGCACACTCCTTTCATGCATAATGGTAGATGCCCATTGTGGAGCACTTGTGAGAAAATGTGATGACTCACAGAGAGTGTGAAGTGCTTTATTGCATACTAATTGAAATCACTGCAATGCAATGATAATTGCTCCTTTATGAAAGGGACCCCAAGTGCAGTCTAAATGGATTCCTACCCTCAATCAACAAAGGGTAGTGATAATGGGGGGCAAAACCCAACAAAAAAAAATACAAAAAAACCCCAAAACAAACCCCAAAACCCCCAAAGCATAGAGCAAATTTGAGGTAGATGGTCATGATTAGTAGTAGTAATTTGTTTTTTTTACATTCTCAGATTCTTAAATCCAAAATAATCAGAGTTACTAGAAAAAATACCCAAAGGCTTTAGGAAAATGGAAGATCCTGAACTCTGCTCAAAATAGTACAAAAGGCTTGAAAATTAAGACCATTTATATTAAGAAAACCCTGCCAATCATGCCTCTGCCTCCCTGTTACTCTGATATCTTTTCCTCAAAAGCAACTAGATTGCAGTGTTATTTACTGATAAATCCTGTCTGCTTGTCAACAGCCCAAGTAGTTAAGAGCCTGACAAATCATCTAGTTAATTTACTTGGCTCTGAGTCTAACAGCAGGAAATACATCTACCCAGCATGTGCCTCTGCCAGTCCATCACATCAGGAGCTAACTGGAGATGTACCAGTCTAAACAGGCCCTCCAGCTGATCCACCACCCAGCATGACTGTGCTAACAGATGTGGTGACTCTTTGTTCCTGCTTACACGACCAGCATCTGTGAGAAATTTTCCCTGTTAAGACTGGTAATTAAAGTTGCAATGACAAATTATTGAATATAGTGCAAGATGCAACGCAAGAGGTTTCAAAGTAGAAGTAAAATAGACTGGCAATTAGATAGCTCAAGTCCTAACAAATGACCTGGAAAGGTGAAGAGTATGAAAAGGAACTGCTGAATTTCTAGACTGTGAAGTAACTTGCAGGTGCTGTGTTTTTGACGGACAGTGGTGCTGTGAGAACCTGATGCCACACTTCCCATGCAGGGTGACCAGCAGAATCTTGCTGCCTTCTCTCTACCCACTCAGGAGGGTTGTTGTAGCTTAATCTATCACAACTCCAGATTCCTTTGGGGTTTTGTGGGGTTTGTTTTTTTTGGTTTTTCTGTTTCCTTGTTTGTGTCTCTAATGGCCACCTCCTCGCAGTGCTTTCTGGTAGCGCTGCTTCCTGTTAAGCCTGACATTCAGCACAGTTTTTCCCACTGGGTCTGAAAACCTTTTGACACTTCTTTTGTGCTTCAGTTTGTTTCAGCTTCCCATCTTAATTTCTAGTCTGTTCTTCTAGCCTTACCTTTTTTTT
>VWYK01106430.1:0-42122 GCA_013399775.1 Semnornis frantzii | reverse complement strand
TTTTTTTTTTTTTTCAAACTAACATGCTGTGTGTGTCAGAGGTGTAGTTGTAGCCTAAAGGTACTGTATATTGTTACTGTATTTACCTGTGTAATAACAGCTAAAATGTGTGGAATTTGTGTGCATTTAATGAGATACCACTTTGTGCTGCTTGCATGCCTTGAGAGATTGCAATCTCCTTTCTTCTGCTGGTTTCCTTTGAGAGATTACACATTACTATTTCACTAGCAGCTTCTATCTTTGCTGTCTGTAAGTTGATATTTGCACAGTGCTAGCAAATTATTTCCCATCTTCTGTGAGGAAGGTTAAATGTGTTTGGGATGTTTCCCCATATCTGAAGGGGGCCTGCAGGAAAGCTGCTGAAGAACTTATTAGGGTGTCATGTAGCAGTAGGACTAGAGTGAATGGAGCAAAACTAGAAGTGGGTAGCTTCAGATTGGATGTTAGGAAGAAGTTCTTCACCATGAGGGTGGTGAGACACTGGAAAAGGTTGCCCAGGGAAGTGGTGAAAGCCCCATCTCTTCAGGTCTTTAATGCCAGGCTGGATGTGGCTCTGAGCAACCTGATCTAGTGTGAGATGTCCTTGCCTACGGCAGGGAGCTTAGAACTGGATGATCCTTGAGGTCCCTTCCAGACCTGACAATTCTATGATTCTATATTAGTGGTCCTTGCATGTGGGTTTGAAATGGGTATCTAAAAGCATAGAACTCTTTAGAGGTAGATTCCTCAAGGTTTTCTTCCTCTGTAAGTCAATCTTCTTTTTTTCTCTACGTGTTCAGTCCCCTCACTTGGTGGATTCCTCTCCCTTGTCCGCAAGGGACCTATGGTTAGCCTTGGAACTTCTGCCACAGACACTTCCAAGGGTTGCTCATGGCACTGAACTGCAGTCACAGGTCACTGTTCCCAAGCCTGCTGTGCTATGCCTGTTGCCTTTTCGTTGTGAGTTTGGCATTGATTTTATTTTAGTGACAAGCTTTGCTTTGGTCTAGGAAATAGTATCAAATGTCACGCTCTGCCTTTTCCCTGTGCCTGAGCAATCGTACCTGGAATTAACAAAGGATTTGGAATTTTCCAGTGTTCTCAAGAGATGTAAGCTGTGAGAGCCTGTAGCCTTTCCTTGCTCAGGTCTCCATTTACATTATCTTTGCTTTTTTTCCAAGGAGCGAGAAGCACTAAACCAAATAAATGCCCTATCGTAATGTTAGAGGTATGAGTCCCCAGATCTGGAGCTCACTGTGCCTGTGGCACAGCAAGAACAATAAAGCTTTATATTAGTTCCATATTTGCTTGTTTGTATAGCTTCTGTGGGTCTAAAGTGTGGGAGTAGGACTTGCAAATGCATATTGATATTTGATTTTTTTCAGAAGGCATCTGGAAAGGCAATCTGAGTTGTTTCTGAGTTTATACTTCGGGGAGGTATAAGGGTATAAGGGAGGCAATCAGGCGCAGCACTGCCTGATTTATGTGGGAAAACAGCTGATAGGATGGCAAGTGGCATCAAGAGGGAATGTAGGAGTTATGCAATGAGTAATGAAAACTCTAATGTGCAGGTTACCCAGATCTTAGCACTGGAGGACCTGAAGCTAGGACACAAAGGTCTTTATTTTCAAACCTCCCATCAACTCTTCCCAGTACCTTCTTTCTGAAGAGTCATAGAATCCTTTAGGTTCAAATGGACCTTTAAAGGTCATCTGGCCTAAGGGCTCTGTAGTCAGCAGGGACATCTTCAACTAGATCAGATTGCTCTGAGCTTGTTCCACTGGGAAGGAATGAGCTGTTCTTATTAGTCTGTAGGTCTAAAGCAAGAGCTACACACCTTCCAGAATTGTTATGAACTTCATTAAGATAGACTTGCACTGGTTAGAAATAAATCTGCTTAAATTTGGTATTGCTGGAGGGTGCTGAGCAGTGCTAAGCTGCTGCCACGGGGAAGGCTGCAGCTGCCCAGTGTTGGGAAGGGTAACTTCTCTTGGTTTGGCTGGTTCAGTGCCTGTTGCTGCTGCTTTCATAGGGTTGTACTTGTTTAGAAGGGTTTGTGCGAGGCTGTGAGAAGTGACTACCAAAGGATGAAGGTGTTGAAGTTTCCTCATAATTTTCATTAAATTTTTTTCCTGCACATGAACAAGTTTTTTAGTTGTGCGTATAAATATATCTTCTAATCAACCTAAAAACTGCAGATAGTTTGTGAAATGCCATTTTCAGTCTGAGTTTGCTTCATTTTAGTTGTAATATACTATATCTCTATACTCTACCAGACCTTTTGACCCAGTGTAGTGCTTAATAACCAGAGCAATTACTTATTTTCACAACAGAGTTCTATTGATAAATCCAAACAGTTTATGTTTGACTTTGTTACAATAAAGAAAAACAACTTCAATGACAGAAACAAACAATGCCACCTCAGGGACTAGAATTAGTTTGTATCAAAGGAAGAAAATAAGCAACAGAAAGGTAGATTCTTGCTCTAGCAATGACAGCACTTGCGTTGTATTCATGTCTTGTCTTATTGCCAAAGTGAAAGGGTTTGGATGTGCTTAAGAAAATCAAATCACTGAAGTCTTTATTTTTATTGCTGCTATTTATTCTGATCTAGGTAGTCACAGTTTGTCTCTGCAAAATGCAATAGCTATAAAATACTCAATGAAGAATTTGCTTCTTGGCAGTAGACGGCTACAAATGTGATGGATTAAGCACAGTGTAGCTGGCATCCTGAGAAACACAAGGAATAGCTTCCTAGAATACAAAGGTGTTCTGTCAGTGCTCGAAATACACCACAAAGCACCCTGCAAAGGGAGGCTAAGATGTCCCTGGACAGCACTGCCCCCCGAAGGGTGGAATACATAGACGTGTGTGAACTGAAGTAATGTCACTTAGGTTGTTCACTGAGTTGCTCAAGCTGGTTCTGTGCCTCCCAAGCTCTGGGGTCTTTCCTCCTTGGAGTTGGCAAATGGCTCTGTGTGGCCATATATAACAGTTAAACAGATGACAGCAAGGTATGATGTCATGAGTGTGTTAATATACCAGGACAATCTTTGCTCTTAAAATCACCCGGGAATGCAGCAGAACCTTGTTATTTATGTTACACAAGTGTAGAATTCAAATATGCTGTTCTGGAATACTGTGTCTGGAATACAAACATCCTGAAGCTTAACTCTCCTTGTATTAGGTCTAGTGATCCCTCCTAATGATTTCCCTTCAAAACACCTTGTTCAGTTTAATCCCTTTCCGCCCCTACAGAAACCTTTCTCCCTTCTACCTATTTCTGATGCAGTGTCTTGTATTTTTCAACCATCTTAAGACTAGAACTTCTGACAATGTTGTTGTTAAGCACACATTTCCACCAGGTTTTGGTCTGGAAAGCACTGATCTTAGATTCTTTGAGATGAGTTAAATTTCCCTCTTGACTTATCGGAAGTGTATTGTTCCAGTTGAGATACAGTGAAGGCTGTGGAAGAAATTATGCCATCACAGAGTAGCTTTATGAGCAAGTAAAATCCCTAGGAGCCTGGGTATACCTTTAAAAAAGAATAACAAATTGTCATGTAAAAGTCCCGAGAAAAGGGAAGTGAAATATCCACACAGAGAAGAAAGGAATAATAATATGTTCTCAAAATGGTCTCTAAATGGATTTCTAGTGAACTATCGGCTCTTTATGAACAGTGACACGAAGGGAAAAACTTGGGACTTCAGCATACAGACCAGATCTGTCAGTTTGTAAAGGATTGCCTTATAAAATTGCAAGGTGGCACTGAGCAAAAGAGGTTTGTGGCAGGCGGTTGCCTCTAGAAAAATGTGGCTCTGAATGCTGGCACAAATAGAAGTGGCAGTAACTGTGATAGCATTTGTCTTTTTTGCTGCTGGAGCTGGGGTAATCGATAAATCTGTCTTTAAATTTCAGTGTGACACTGGCTCCGACTGTCCCTCGGAGAAGCGGCTGTCGGCAGTGCCCGCAGCCCCGTTCACAAAGCAAACGTGCCCTCTGCAGGGCACTGCCAGAGATGCGCCTGCAAACCAGCCTGCCTGCGGGG
This sequence comes from Semnornis frantzii, assembly GCA_013399775.1. Taxonomy (NCBI): domain Eukaryota; kingdom Metazoa; phylum Chordata; class Aves; order Piciformes; family Ramphastidae; genus Semnornis; species Semnornis frantzii. The sequence continues at coordinate 38,094 of VWYK01106430.1, read as the reverse complement.
CAGCTCCAGGCTTCTGTCCCGGGCAGCATGCGGTGACAAAATGCCTCCCTGAAGTGGAAACGAGAGCAGAGAGAAAGCAACTCTGACAGCCGGACACCCAATGCCACGGGGCTCTGCCTTCCCCCATGGCCTCCCTCATTTTCTGTGTGCTTGTTTTGCCGCTGTGTCGGGGCTGGCTTTTTGTGTCCTCTGAGGAAATGAGTGTCGCTGGCCTGAACTACCACGGGTAGGGAGTGCCCGCAGACTGGCTTTTAACTTTCTCGATGCTTGCTTCCTAGTCTTTCAGGCAGTGCAGTTCTCGAGATTTTGCTCACCTGACCCAGAGAATGTGAAATACCAAGGATAACAGTGGAAGAGCAGCTGAAGAAAACATAGGGAAGAAACAACTAAGCATTGGGGTAGGAATTAGAAACAAAGAAATGTGGAAACAAAATATGGAAATGAAAGAAAAGAGAGATTGGTAGATCATTTTGTAAAGCTACGTCGATTATGAACTCAACTGGAGCAAAAGAAAACAGCACCTCAGACCTAATAGCAACAGAGACCAATTAGTGATGTTGTATTTACCATTTAGATATTTCATAGCATTACTTCTGGTAGATTGGAGCAAACTTACTGACAGTAGCAGTCACGTAATGTTGGCATAGAATTGTGTATCATAGAACCCTAGGAAGGCGTAAGTGGGGAGGGGCCTTCCAGATCAACTATTTCACCCCCTGTGGCATGGGCCTCTCAACTAGACTGAGCTGTTCAACCTGATCTTGAGCACCTCCAGGAAAGAGTCATTCACAACCACTTGGGGCAACCTATTCCAGCATCTCACCAGCCTCAAACTGAAGAACTTCTAAATCCACTGTCCTTCAACTTCAAACCATTCCCCCTTGTCTCGTTGCTAGACACGCTTATGAAAAGTCCCTCTGCATCCCTCCTGTAGGCTCCCTTCAGGTGTTGGAAGGCAGGTCCCCTCAGAGTCTTCTCTAGGCTGAACAACTCCAGCTCTCAACCTATCTTCATAGAAGAGGTGCTCCAGCCTTTGGATCACGTTTGTGGCCCTTCTCTGGATTGGCTCCAACAGTTTCATGTCCTCCTTATGCTGGGGACACCAGAACTGGATGCTGTATTCAAGGTGAAGTAGCACAAGAGCAGAGTCAAGGGATGCCCTCTCTTTGCTCTCTCTTTCCTGGCTGACCATACTCCTCTGGATGCAACCCAGCACACAGCTGCCTTCTCTACTTCATGAGGGCACTGCTGGCTCATGGGGAGCTTCAACGCCCTTAAGTATTTTTTTTGTAGAGTTGACCTCAACCCACTCTGCACCCAGCCTAGATTTATACTTGGAGTTGACCCAACACAGGTGCAGGACCTTGCACTTTGACTTGTTGAACCTCATGCTACAAACACGTGATACCATAAATGCATGCAATGCATGTGTTGTACCTGTAGAAAATGAAGTCTAACAAGACTTTAGTCCCTGTGGATGGCCATAAAACTAGAAACTCAGAATAATTAGTGTCTTCTGAATTAAAGACAACTATTTGAGTGAATGTTCATTTGTCATTGTCACATTAGGGGGGAGCAAAGCCCAGACAAAACTAAGATGTCTTAAAACAACACACCAGAGTGACAAAAGTTGATCCAAGCATATCAGCACATCATTGCATTCTATTTCATATGTCCACATTTGCACAGTTCAGATGCATGTGCATGCTTGGTGTGGTGGAGACTGAAATTAGATCCTTCTCTGGATAAATACCTCTGTGCCACAGCTCTGGCTATTCAGTTGAGTGTTTATCTCACCTATCTAAAATACATAACCACTTTTCTGCAGGTTTGAGGGTATTCACTTACCATTTGCTCTCTGTGGTTGTTCCTGTATAAGTAAAACTTGTTTCCTAAAATGTTCATAAAAAAGGATGAAGGATGATTGCTGGTAACAGCCAAAGTAAATGGAGTTTCTAAATGGTGTTGCTTACTCATGCTGAAAGTATTTGTGGCTTTTAAGTGCTAACAACTGGTGTGAAAAATAACCAGTAGAAACCAATTTTGAATGTTTAAAAAAGATGGTTGTCAGAAACCTCGAGTTATGTTGATCACCATGTGCCAGCATGTTTATTAACATACACACAGTGAAGTGCTCTCCTTTTAATGTTTTCAACTGAGACTTGTGCTACTGTGGTTAATTACAGGCAGGACAGAAGTAAACTTCCTCCACCCTACTGGACTCTTTCCTGATTCTTGTTTCCATTTCAGGCTATGTAGTTCACCAATAACACACTTTGAAGTTGGTGGGAATGCCACTTTTGCAGTCTTAAACCTCTTTCACAGCCCCAGATTTCAGTTTTGCACTGATTGAAGATTGCTTAATTATGGCAAGAAGCAGCTGGAAAGTTTACAGATATGTTCCTGCAGGCAACAGTGTGTCGAACAGAGCTTGAAGAGTGGGAAACAGAGGCTAAGAAGCAAGAGAAGGTAAGAGGAGTGTTTACAGATAAATAGCAGTAAATGGACGCAGGTTTCCACACTCAAACACAGAACAGCTACATGGCCTGCCCGAGGTTCCATCTCAATCTGCATTGGACTTCTTGTGTTCCTCTGTTCCCTGTTGGTGCCGTGGAATTATTCTGAGACTGTTGTATTATCTAAAACCTTTGTTCTGCAATGTTTTATACCACTTTCAGTGATTTCTAATAAGAGTTTGCTGTGTAGGGTCTGCAGGAGCAGTCTCCAAGTTTTAGTATAGTTTTTCTTCACAGTACAATTTTCAACAGTTCCCAATGCACTTAGGAGCTGAAGTATCACAAACTTTCAGCAGGTTTATAGGGACACTTAGCTACTTTAGGCAATTCCACTCTTCTTCAGCATTTGAACTGCAAATGTATGGGCAGATCCTATCATTCCTGAGTACATTTAGATAAATTAGTGCTTTGACCTGAGTAATTAGTGCTAAAATATGGAAGCATAAATTAAGTGCTGAGTTAGTCATTCTGGAACTGTTCAGATGTTTCTGAAGACTTGAATTGAAAGATGAAATAATTAAAAACTCAGAAAGCAGGCCTCAGGAAACAAATCTATATACTCTGTAGAAGCACAAATACTTCCTTGCAACCACTAATAGAATTTAACTAAGGGGGATTCTTGGTGAACTGTTTTCCAATGCGACATGCAAGAGCCATTTAGTGATGATGAAACCTATATTCCAAACCTATTTTACTAGCAGTCTTCTTTGGAACAGAGGCTTGCAGCTCTGATTCTCTGAGGAGTGGTAGCCAGTGTTTATCATTTGATTTATGACTGCAGTAGAAAGTCATGTGTGGATCTTTTATTAATTCTCACTAATTGTCCAGCAGTTCTGGGAGTTGTGGATTTCCATCCATGGAGAGAATTGTCAGTGCCCTAATGACAGATCACTGCGAAAGAAGCATTTAATTCCTGAAATAGTCAATTAATGTAACTCAACATGCTATAGTTTGTACATGACAGTAGTATTCCAGGAAAGAATTGCATGTGTTTAGTTACAGTAGAAACATTGTTGGAATATCCTTTAACAAAATAAGAGTGTTTTCTAAAGCTCAGCAACTTGCTTTTCCTTCTAAATAAAGAGATGTTCACTTACAGACAACATTCACGTAGCTGAGTTGTGGGACTAATCATAATGCCTGTGTGGCCAGCATCTTTCAGCTGGCTTCACCTAACAGCTGCTGATTCAAATGGCTTAGATGTGAAGACCCTGTCCATGTGATGCAACTCTGACCCTCAGCAAACCCCTCCCTACCCCAGGGAACTGGAGGAGGCTGAAGAGCAAGGTTTGGTAGCCAGACTCAGTATTACCACAACTCTTCAGTGGTTTTATCATGAAGGCACCACTTAAAGGTCTTTTAACCTTTAGTTTGTGTCTCAGGCTAGGACACTAAGTAAATACCTCTCTTTTTCCCCAAATGCAAGTGGCACATTCAGTACTGCCTGCCTCCCACCCTTCGGCACTTCTGGGAACAACTCTAGTGTGGGATGCTGGCTGAAGGCTAATGCCACGCTCAGTTCCTAATCCAACTGGGACAATTACACTGTGCTGAGAGTTGCTGTCCTAGTTGTGGTATCTGAAGGATTTGAAGGCTGCAGAACATTATAGTCTCCTGAGAAACAATAATTTTGGGCACTTGGTGATCAGATTATCTTACAAAAAACATTCATTATGAAGGGCATGTTAACGTTAGGGGTGTCTGGCTTTACCTTTGCTATGTGCTTGCTGATTTAATTTGCTTTTCCAGAGTCTCCCAGATGAGGCTTGTCTGCTGTCTGGTGTAACACCTACTCCTCCCAGTGGGCTGTCGCCTGCAACACCATACTCAGTTTATACTAATTTTAAGCAGCCATAACTGGAGTCCTTTCCTTAAGTCACATTGACTGTAGAAAGAGAACCAGCTTGAACAATAATAGAATAGTTTGGTTTGGACTACATGTGTCTCTGGTCACCCTTCAGGGTGGTGCTTATGTGGCTTTGCGGCTATTGGGGAAAGGATGGCAGCATGTGTCAGATCTGTCTTCTGACAGTTATTAGGTTCAGCGGTGCAGCTCGGGTGAGCAGAGCTTGAAGACTTCTCCATGTGAGCATTACAGATCAAGCACAAATTTCCACCTGCCCCAGTGAACAGGTGAGCTGTGCCCTTTTCTTACACAGACTGCTCCAGCAGCAACATGAGCTACTGGCTGTATGGCAGCACCAGAGGGATCCTGTGGGAAGGAAGCGGAGTCTATAAAAATACATTGCAGAACCCAGCTTCTGTCAGATGAGAGGAACTTTGGAAGATTTTCCCTTCAGTTGTTGCCTCTTTCATGTGCACACAGGACAGGTAAACGGAATAAACACAGAAAGTGAAGGGCAGTGTCTGTTTCATAGAATGGTAAGGTTGGAAGGGACTTCAAGGCTCATCTAGTTCCAACCCCCTGCCACAGGCAGGGACACCTCCCACTAGTACAGGTCACTCAAGGCCTCGTCCAACCTGGCCTTGAACACCTCCAGGGAGGGAGCAACCACAACCTCCCTGGGCAACCTGTGCCAGTGTCTCACCACCCTCACTGGAAAGAACTTCCTCCTGACATCCACTTTCAATCTCCCCTCTGCCAGTTTAAACCTACTGTCCCTAGTCCTGTCATTGCAAGACCTTGTCAATAGTCCCTCCCCAGCCTTCCTGTAGGCTCCCTTCAGATACTGGAAGGCTACTCTAAGGTCTCCTGGAAGCCTTCTCTTCTCCAGGCTGCAGAGCCCCAACTCTCTCAGCCTGTCCTCATAGCAGAGCTGCTGCAGACCTCTGATCATCTTCGTGTCCCTCTTCTGGACTCGTTTCAACAGTTCCATGTCCTTCCTGTGCTGGGGGCTCCAGAACTGCACACAGGACTCCAGATGGTGTCTGAGGAGAGCAGAGCAAAGGGGGAGAATCCCCTCCCTTGCTCTGCTGCCCACACTGCTCTTGATGCAGCCCAGGACTCGGTTGCTGTTTGGGCTGCATGCACACACTGCAGGCTCATGTTGAGCTTTTCATCAACCCAGACCCCGAGGTCCTTTTCCTCAGGGCTGGTGAGACTGATGGTGCCGCTTGCCTTTCTCTTGTATGAAGTTTAGCTTACAGTTGACGAAGCACTGAGTTTGATCAAGTCATTAAAGTTTCATGTTTCAAAACTTTTACTCCCCATCCAGGACCCTTTTTAATGGAAGATGTGACTACATTGGAGAGTATAGTTATTTTCCCACTCAGATCTGTCTCTTGTTTGCCCCTCTCATTCTTGTTGAACTTGTGTTTTTGCTGCTGCTACGAAAATGAAATTAATCACCAAGTCTCATGTGTAGCTGTAGGGAGTAAAAAGTACATAGAAAAGCAGTTTATGAAGTGCATTGGGTATGTGTGGTAAGGCAGCTATAGCTATAAGACAACTTTTTATTTCCTGTGGAATGTCTTTGTAAATATTTCTGGTCTTCTACTAGCGGTTCGTTTCAGCTTTTGCTTGTTATAAACTTTGGTGTAAAGAATCACTAGGGCAGTTTCCCCCTGGCTCCCCACACTGCAACTGGGGATGAATACGACATTTTCTGCCCATCTTATGCTTTGTAGCTAGATCTACTTGCAAAACACACCTGAAAAATCCTGTTCTTCCAACAGGATTATTTAATGCTATCTAATGCCAACGCTGAAACTTGTGCATTTCTTTCTGCAGCTCCCAGCACACAGCCTTAACTCTTCCCCAAATGAGCACATTTGTAATTATAAAAGGAGTAATGATTTTCTGTGTTTTGCAGTGGAGTGGAAAAGATGAGCAAATCTCAGCTCAGAAAGTACATTTAAATCCTGCTATCTGGAAACCTTTCAAATTGCTTGGTACTTTGAAAATCGAGTGTCAGCTTGCTGTCAGGGCATGATATAGAATGGGAAATTGCTGTCTCTAGCCCTCTGCTCTCAACTGTATTAGGCAAGCTTTCTGACTCAAGATGTCATATCTAAAATATAAAAGTTAATCACAGGCCTATTCTGCATCTTCTTTTTCAAACCAACTTAAAAGTAGAAATGGTATATGCTAGGGATGAGAAAGTAGTTATTTGTAATCCTGGCCATAGCAGAAAAACAGAGCATCCATCAACAACACCTTGTTTTGGTCTAACTGAGATCCTTTGTGGTTGTCTGGTTATAAAGGCAATTATGCAATTTTTTTATCTGCATATGTAGATGAATATTCATCTTTGTATCTTGGTGAACTTTGATGGACAGCTGTCTGTTCAGGAAAAGTTCCAACTTGTGACAAGCCACCTTCAGTTGTAGCCATTTCATAACCTGCCAACCAGGAGAAGCTGGGAGCTGAGCTTTCCCTCCTTCTGGTCATTTTACCTCTTTCTCGTAACTGACAAACGTGTCAGAAGCAGCTTCCAACTCTAGGGCTCTCAGCACAAGATGGACATGGATCTGATGGAGAAAGTCCAGAGAAGGGCCACAAAAAAGAGAGCTGGAAGAAGACTCCAGAGCAAGCCTTGGATCAGCCTTCCAGTGCCTGAGAGAGGCCTGCAAGAAATTTGGGAAGGGACTGATTACAAGGGCTTGTAGTGCCAGGACAATGGTTTTAAGATAGTGAAGGGCAGATGTAAATTGGACATAAAGAAACTTTGTATTATGATGATGGTGGAACAGGTTATTCAGAGAGATGTTGGAGGCCCCACCATAGAGACATTCATGGTCAGGCTTTATGGGGGTCTGAGAAACATGATTGAGTTGGGGAAGTCCCTGCTGACTGCAGGGCGATTGGACTAGATGACATCTAGAGGTCACCTCTGACCTCTAGAGTTTGAGTCATAGAAGTCTCCGATTTAACATGCCCACAGTTAATGTCTGTCCTGGCAGGTACTGTGGAGAGTCACGAGCACTGTGTTTGCAATAACAGCACTAGCAACTGCAGAGAATGGAGGCAGGTTGCACACTCACCTACAGAGAGGAGGTAGACTCAGATATGGACTACAGGTGGGTTCTGAGGAACTTGACAGAAATTTCTGTCTTCTGAGTGTTTGGAATTGGAGATGTTCTCTATTCACTGGTATTTATATTGGTCCTACCTGCACGTACTTGTGGGTCAAGTTCTGTGGCCCCGGAAATAGTTGGAAAATCACCCTCAGATTAGCAGTGTCTTTAGTCACCTCTTGTTGTCTTTGGAAGAATTTTCTCTCTCTCCACCAGCAGATGTAAACCTGCATGGTTTACGTCATTTATTTACCTAACACTAGAATCCAGTGAGTGGAAGATGAGGCATAGGAAGTTTCATTTAAACATGAGGAGGAATTTTTCCACTGTGAGGGTGACAGAAGACTGGAACAGGCTGCCCAGGGGGATTGTGGAGTCTCCCTCTCTGGAGATATTCAAAACCTGCCTGGACATGTTCCTGTGTGATCTGGTATAGGTGACCCTGCTCTGGCAGGGAGGTTGGACTGGATGAGCTGGTCCCTTCCAGCCCCGGACATTCTATGATTCTCTCCCAAAGCTTTTCTGTACTGATTGCAAGGGTGCAGCCTCAGTGCATTCCCATAGCTGCTATTGTACCTTTACAATTATCTTTTTTCTTCTAAGGCTGTTGCCTGAAGCTCAGTGGGAGCTCCTGGGTACTGCTCAGTCTTTGGGAAACATGAGTTTCCTCACCGACAGACCTCTGCCCCACCGAAGATGTGGAAACTCTGCTCACTGACTTGAGTGCACACTAGAGAATGGGTTGATGTGTGAACATTGTGGCATGAGGGAAAACCAGCTGTAGGTACAACTTTTGTATTGTTGCATATCTTGTATACCTTTCAAGCTCATATTTACTCAGAAGCAGTCTCTGCTGAAATGCGTAACACAGCTTCATGTGTGCTGTGCAGATAATTGTCTGCAATACATGGTTTTCCCCAAACCTACAAATTGGGTGCAACCACCTGCTCTTTATTCCTGTCTGAGTTTTAACTATGCTCTTGAAATTCCCCAAACTATACACACGGCTGTCTCTCTGGAAGCTGACACTCTGGTACATACCACATGTATGGTTAGCTCCTAGGGAGTACTGGGAACGTTTTCATAGGCAACTGGGATGAAGAATTTCTGTGTTGTACTCATTTTCTGCAAGCAGTGTGCTATGCTTCCCAGCATAGAGCTGCAGCTGCTTGTGAATATTTGTCAGCCAAGATAAAATGTACCACTCTTCACTTCTACCCCCATCAGGATCAAGCCCTGTCTGCTAAGGAGATTTGTTATTCTCATATTATTTTAAATCTAATACGTTCAGCACATTTGTTACTGGAGGTTGCAAGTGAAGCAATACTCAGAGGCTTAGGGAGTGTGGACAGAATATTTATTCTTCTGAGTGCTGGTATTTTGTTTCAGCAGGAATTGCTACTTTATCCAAAAAAAAAAGCAAAAGGAATAGAGAAGACTTTCAACTTAAGCAATCTATTTTATTTTGCTGTCAGCAGTTATTCTCAATTAATGATGTTAATCATGATCACAACAAGCCCTGGAGAATACTTCTATAATAAAGAATCCATCTCCCTCCACCTCACCTTTCTCCCCAGACTCCAAACTCTGTTAAGACGTAATTATGATTCCTTTTTGCCACTGTTGATCAGAAACACTTACTGAAGCCATTTAAGGCTTCTGAGGATTTTTGGATGCCCTGGTGGTTGCTGTTTTTTTCATTTGATTTCTTACAAATCATTGTGATTTTTATAAAATGAGCTATCTGACTGTGAAAGTGGAATGGATACCTTGAAAGTACCTGAAGTGCCCAAAATAACTATTTTCTTTCCAGATGTTAGAACCACAGAATTGTTTGAGTTGGAAAAGACCTCTAAGATCATTGAGTCCAACCATCAACCCAATGCCACCATGGCCACTAAACCATGTCCCCAGCTACCATGTCCATACAAGTTGTCCAGTTCTGTTTAAGTGGAGCAGTAGTATGAACCGTTTTAACTCAAGGTGGTAAATACCTTAATTAAAACAACTCTTGAGATCCCTCAATATTACTTCTGAAGGCTGAAGAGCACCTCAGATATTCTCAGCTGATCTAGATGACAGTGATAAGTTTCAAATCTTGTTACTCAGTATTAGCAGAAGTGTACTCTGGGGCCTCCAGTTGAAGAGGGATGTAGAACTGCTTGAGAGAGTCCAGCACAGAGCCACAAAGATGGTGGAACGTCATCTCTTATGGTGGAACAACATCTCTTTTATCAGGAGACACTGAGGGAGCTTGGAAAGGAGGAGACTGATGGTTGACCTCATTCTTGTTCATAAATACATAAAGGTGAGTGCCCAGAGCATGGAGCCAGGCTCTGCTTGGTGATGCCCAATGCCAGGGAAACGGGCAATGGGTGGAAGATGAGGTATAGGAAGTTTCATTGAAACATGAAGAGGAATTTTTTCACTGTGAGGGTGACAGAAGACTGGAATAGGCTGCCCAGGGGGTTTGCAGAGTCTCCGTCTCTGGAAATGTTCGAAACCCACCTGGATGTGTTCCTGTGTGATCTGCTCTAGGTGGTCCTACTCTGGCAGGGGGTTGGACTGGATGAGCTTTTGAGGTCATTTCCAGCCCCTAACCTCCTGTGATTCTGTGAAATGATCATGACAATATTTTCTTTCATTGTTAATGGTTCCTCATGAATGACAAGTTTCTGTGAAACTTACGTGGTGAGGAATTTCAATATCTCAGTCTGGCAAAATAAATCATTTATGTCTAAGTGGTTGCAGCTCACTAATATTATATGCGGAGCTTCGGTTCTGGACAACATTTAGGCTACTGAAGTGAAGGCTACCTGTCACTGGTGCTGTCTGTGCTTGGGGGTGCTTGAAGTTGGCAGCATCTTGGGGACTGTGCTGCAGGGAGTGCACCGCAGTGGTGTTGCTGTGAGGATGCTCATTTATTTGCTGTGTTCTCTGCTTTTGCCATGCTTTCAGCTTACTGAAAATGCATAAGGTCTGTAGACCATGGAATTCTGTCCTGACTTCATGAACCCCACAGTCACTACTCCATAGGTGACTGCTTTATAACTGAAATATCACCCACTTTGCTCACCCAAGCGATGCAACATTCACTTCTCAGAATGAGCTGTTTAAAGTAGAGCGCTGTCTTGGTAGTTTCTGTGTACTGCTGGATTTCATAAGGGGCCAAGTGACTATTAAAAGGAATTTGTATTTCTCTTTGGTTGGTTTGGAATCCATTACAGATTGAGGTGCCTTCTTTCCTTGATACATCTTGGCTGTATTTCCTGACGAAGCAGCATGGAACCCCCTTTTCCTCTCTGTGTTCCCTGTGTGTGGCCGTGATTGCCTGCTGAAGCAGCTTGCTTTCCTAAAGCAAGACAGCTCTGACTGAAATCAGATGCAAAAAAATTGATTAGGTGTTTCTGTAGATTGTAGCACATTTAATCTGTGGGTTTTTTTGTTGTTGTTGGGGTGTTTTGTTTTTGTTTTTTGTGTGGTTTTTTTTGGGGGTGGTTTGGGAGTTTTTTGTTTTTGGGGAGGTTTGGGGTTTTTTTGTTTTGGTTTTTTTTTTTTGGGGGGGGTGTTTTTTTTTTCTTGACATGGTTTTATTTTAACAGGTTTTTTAATTTTAATATTATCTTCAATTTGATCTGGAGTTCCAAGCAGATTTGCAAGTAACATATCCCTCGGAGGGCTTTTTCTTAGTATCACTGTTCCTGACTGAGCAGCTGTATGAAAAATCTGAGCCTGATGCAATTCTGGTATTTGCAGCACTTCAGAGAGCTCTTTGAGTTCTCTAAGTATGAGGCTTTTTGTTGGCTTCTTGCAAAGAAAAATAGCTTCACAAGCTACTTCTGAAGGAAAACCACATGCAGGCTTCCTTACCATGGTCTGCATTTATGAAGCCAGCTAATGCATGCTCTGTGGAGGCATGAAAACAAAGTTTTTGAGTTCATCTTAAAGCGTATGCTTGTGGAAAAAGTGGGATAAAGCATTGTTTCTGTTCTACAAATGGATACTGAAATGGGTGAAGTTAGTTAACTAACTCTGTGTTGGGAATTGATGACAGAATTAGTAACTAATTGAAGTTTCTAAGTACCAGAGAAGCACTTCAAATATAACATCTTCTTTCTCACTACCTTCTTGATTTGAACAATTCTCAGGTAGGCTTGTAAGAAATAAAATAGTTTTACTAGAAGGATTTGGGTATATCATGAATCTTGTGGTTTGGTGTGTGTGTGAATGCATTGGGAATTTGCAATTCTCGCACACGTCATAAATTTATAATGAGGACTTCACTTGCAACAAACTCAAAATGTGAAGTCCTATAACTCAAACTGTGAAGGCCTCAGTAAAAAAGACTACAGCTCCTAGATTTAATAATTTCCTGTACTTGATTATCTATTAATAATTACTTCTTTTGATATCCAGGACTCTATGGGAACAAGATCATAGAATGGTAAGGTTGGAAGGGATGTCAAGGATCATCTAGTTCCAACCCCCTGCCATTGACAGGGACATCTCCCACTAGTACAGGTCACTCAACGCCTCGTCCAACCTGACCTTGAACACCTCCAGGGAGGGAGCAGCCACAACCTGCCTGGGCAACCTGTGCCAGTGCCTCACCACCCTCACTGGAAAGAACTTCCTCCTGACATCCAGTCTAAATCTCCCCTCCGCCAGTTCAAACCCGTCGCTCCTTGTCCTGTCATTGCAAGACCGTGTAAATAGTCCCTCCCCAGCCTTCCTGTAGCCCCCTTCAGATACTGGATGGTGAACCTCATGTCTTCAGTTCTGTAATAATATTATTTTCTTTTGAAAAATAAATCATAATCTTGTTATTAAAATGATAATGAATTTATTTTTTTTTACTCAAATCGCTTTTTCACGTCTTATTTAGTAATTGCTATCTTATTGGTCAAGCAGAATGTTGGCAGTGTTTAGAAATGTGTTTTGAACAGCTTTCTGAAATGATTGATACTTGTTTTCAGACAATTTGGGAAGCTCAGGTACCACTTTTCATAAACAGATGTATAACAGGTGTGCTACAGTATAAACCTGTTTCATTTAGTTCTGAAGGTGTTTATCCATAGTCCATGTGACATTTTAAAGATGGGACCCTTAGGTAAAGATACATATACTTGGCTCTAAAATATGCAGAGGCAAATATGCAAAAAGATAATAATATACATAGTTTTGGTAGATTTACTGCAATTTATTTTAGCCTATAGATTTCAGCTCTATTAATAAAACAACCCTGCATTTTAATTTTTTTAATTTTTTTTTTTTAAACCTTAACTGGGCTGTAAGAAGCTTGTTTCAGAAAATCTTGTCTTCTAGGTTACAAGGTTTCATGTCTGAACTGTAGCAAGCTGTTAGAAATACAGTTCATTGGCTTAAGGGTAACCTGTATCCTGCTGGATGTCACATGCATAGCAAATAGGGAAAAGGCACTGAAGCTCTGAGATTTTATTTGATTTCCAGCAGCTGTTCACAAAATTCAGAATGTTTATTTTATGCAAACAATCAAACAACAACAACAACAACAACAACAACAACAACAAAAAGTGTTGGGCATAATCCTAATCCTGTAGGAATTAATTTTATGGGATTTTGTTTAGGCAAGATCCACCTTTCTGACCACCTGCCCAGGTATTTTCTGGAAGCATCATGTTATTTACTTATTAGGTCTCATTTTCTTCTTCTTCTTGCCTTTGTGCACTGCCTTATTTATGTAGAAAGGAAAACATATTATGGATCTTTTTAATATTCATAATATCTCTGATGGCAAAGGTGGTTTGGTGTTTTTTTTTTTAGGTTTTTGTTGTTGCTTTTTGTTTTTTTGTTGTTGTTAGCAAGTTGTTAAAGGTGGTTTGGTGGTTATTGGAAGAAGGAAAAGTGAAAACCTTTCATTTGGGGAATCACCACTGTGTGCTGGGGAAGGGTGATCTAGGTGAGAAATGGACATTATACCTCTCTCATCTGAGAGCAGCACCAGTAGAAGATTTTTGCCTCATCACATTTGTTTTTTAAAGGAACCCAAGAGATATTCAGGTCTTCTCTGTTTACTTCTGTTGTACAGTGTTCACTTTCCAGAGCTTCAGAAGGGATAAGATGCAGGTGGGGAAGCTTACAATAGCTTTCTACAGGTTAGTTTTGAAAATAAGCTTTTTGAACCAATTCTGAAACTTTCTGTGTGTTCCTGATTCATGTGATGTAAGACTCTAATATGTGTGGATGGGGGCTTGCTTTGGTTGGAGTGGGTTTGGGTTTGTTTTTTATGTTTTATGGGGTTTTTTGGATCAAGACTAATATAGTCCACCCCTTTGTTTTCATTGGTCTTGCAGGAAATTTCCATAAATACGGTGAATGTGTGATGATCAGAACCATGTAGGAAGGGAATCTGTAGTCAAGGCTATTTCTGCTCATTTTCATAACATTCTAGAACAGCTCAGGTTACAAGGAACCTTACATATCACTTGCTTCAATCTCCCTGCCATGAACAAGGATGCCTCTCAATTAGACTTGGCTTCTCAAGGCCTCATCCAGCCTGACCCTGAACACCCCCAGGGGAGGAGGCATCCACAACTAAAGTCTCACCACCCTCATACTGAAGAATTTCTTCCTAAGGTACAGTTAAAACCTCCTCTCCCTCAGCCTCAAACTGTTATTCTGTTTCCTGTCACTAGACACCCTTATGAGAAACTCCATCTCTAGCCTTCTTCTAGGCTCCCTTCAGGTATGGAAGGCAGCTCTAAGNAACCTCCTCTCCCTCAGCCTCAAACTGTTATTCTGTTTCCTGTCACTAGACACCCTTATGAGAAACTCCATCTTTAGCCTTCTTCTAGGCTCCCTTCAGGTATGGAAGGCAGCTCTAAGGTCCCCCAGAGTCTTCTCCTCTCCAGGCTGAACAACCCCAGCTCCCTCAGCCTGTCCTTATAGCAGAGGTCCTCCAGCCCTTCAGTCTTTGTGGTCCTCCTCTTGTGATGGGGAGCAGAACTGGACACAGTATTCGATGTCTCATATGAGCATTATTTATTCAGTCAAGCAGTAGAGATCCATCAAAAATCCCTGTCAAAAATCAAAAAACCCACATGTCCTTATTGAGCAGATACTGCTTTGATTGAGTTCAAGCAGCCTTTCCCAGTAACTGTAGTAGACTGTCTGTGTGGTTGTAGTCATCAAATCAGAAGCTAAAACTCTGCCTGATGTTCAGGCATAATGTCTGCAGTGTTCAGAAATATAGAGAAAATACAATGCAAACTCAGGTACGAGTTCCACTTTTGCTCAAGAACTGATATAGTTTGTAGTTCCCAGGTGTGCTAATGGCTAGCTAGAAAATGTGGTCACTTGGATAGTAGGATTTGCTGATTTTCTGAAGATTTCATCATGGCTTAGTTAAGTTTCTGTATCTCTCCAATACTCTGCATCTTCAGCTGTCAGAGTATTGACAGAACTTTAAGTGACCAAATATTTTGATGCTTTATTTTGAGCTAATAATAAAGTCCCAAATACTAAGTTTGGAAAGCTTAGGAATTAAAATGTGGAGCTGGCCTTCTGAGATCCTCAGAAATGCTTTCTGTACCTATGCTAGATAAGCCGGAATACTGAACCTTTGTCATAGAGTTGAAAAAGTGAAGAAAGTTGATTTTTCAGTAATGTCTTCCCTTGGTTAACTTTTTTGTATAGTTCATCTGAGCACACTGGATTTCAGCAAAGATATTAACCAGACAGCTCTCTGGTGAGGTGGCAATCAACCCTTCCTTTGCTATAACACATTTGTGCTCGCTCCCAGCCTGTTCGTCAGTGGAGTTTAAAATGCTGTAAAGCTGTGTTAGAGTCCATCCCTTACTGAAGTGTATAGCTCAAAGAGTAGCTATTTCAGAATGCTACTCTTCAGTGACACTACAAATGGGGACCCCAGAAACAGCCTTTATTCAGGAAAGGGGAAAAAAAAAAAAGGCATCATTATGCAGTAGCTAGGAGAAATCTGCAAACTGTTGGAGCAGCAGAAATTCCCCAGAGGAAGATCTACAAATCACAGTGCAAGGGTGGAGGCTGGAGAAGTGGATCTAGGATCTGACTGTGTGTATTCAGAAAGAAGAATTTAAGGTTTATGCTGTCTCAAATACTACTGTAAAACACTGACAACGTTGAGATAAGCCCAATGACACTACTGACAGGACTGAAACAACCAAAAGTCTTGCATTTGTTGTTGAAAATGTAAACTAGGGTCTAAGGTGTAGTGTCTCTTCAAATTACTCACTTCAAGTAAATTCTCATGTTAAAACAGATGCTGCATTCTTGTTTGGAGTTGTTTTGCCCTGCTAGTGTGCCTTAGGTATTTTATTTTGTGCCTTATTAGGTTTTGGAAGAAGTTCGGCATTAGTTGGTGCTGTCTGGAACGTAAAAGTATGCATTAATGAAGGTGCATTGTGAAAAATACTTTTAATACATGAGAATCTTCAGGAGCATTTTAATTCCTTATGTTGTTCCTCTTTTCCACCACATGAGCAAACTAGAGACTGGATCGAGCTGATCAGTATTACACAGACATTAAAAGTTCTGTCAGTTCATAGCCAGCACCAATGCTTTGCTGATCTACACAGACTGGTGAAGTCAGTGCTTGTATCTGTGTGCTGTATAGATGAGTTAGTTCACTTCAGGGCTGATGAATATTTACCAATGAATTTTTGGGCCCCAGCTGAGAGAGTGAGTTCATCTACAAAGAAGGTTCATTAGATCTTTCAGAAACAGTGCAAGTCCCTTGCGCCTTCCTAGCCCAGCTCGTTACTGTGTGGAAGGTTTATTTTGTTGCTCTTGGTGGTGTACCTGGTCTTCGTGCAGATTTGTGATGATTACTGTAGATGGCAGCAGACGCTAAATAAAATACAAAGGTTTTAAAAATTAATTAAACCCCTCTCTGCTGCTGTCCTAAGTATGTTTTTCTTCTTGGTGCCTGCCAGCTGTTCTTGAGAATTGAAGCAATTACAGGCAGCCGAAGCCAAATTAAATGAATTATATATTCAACCAAGGTTTCAGTCACAGACATTTGAGGGGTTTTGTACCTCTGAGTGTGATGGTTCTTGGTGTATCCCGTGTCAGATACTAAAAGCTGGTTTTAAAGCTCTCCTGATAATCTCTGAATTTCTTCTGGTTTCTTTTGAATGAGCAGCAGCAATTCTGACAAATGATAATGTCTTTGGGAGTGCTTTTATTTTTCCCAGTATAATAGGGCTGCTGTTTGCTTTCTGTCATTGCAACTAAATTAACTTTTATATTCTTGTTGGTGTTGGTTTCTTTCTTTTCTTTTTAATGTCCTTCCTTCCTCCTTTGGTGTTAGCTGTCTGTAATCTCTGCCCTTGCATGTCACCACCTCAGTGTGCAGAACATAAGGTAAAATGTTAAAATGTGCCATCTTGTGCTAATTAGCTGCTTAATAAGAGAGTGTATTTCCTCTTCCCACTACCTTGGTAAGTAGAAGTAGAGGAGACTCTTCTGACAGGTATTGGCCTGTTGGAAGAGTTTACACTATTTGGAGCGGTGGGCTGATCTTTAATGGGAAATGCCTCCCAAAGTGAACTTGATTGCACAAAGCAATAGATGACTTCTAAATAATGAAAGGACATAAACCCAAATGATTGTGTGAGCTTGAAAGCAGGCTTTAGGGGGCAAGCAATAAATAATAAATGTACAAAAAGTTCCATTCATGATTAGCAAAATTGCTTGAAGAGAATGATTTGTGAGAGCTAGGGGTCTGCAGTCTTTGTTTTTACTCTGAAAACCATAAAACTCAATTTTCTGCCTCGCAGCCATTTAAAACTAGGCAAAATGTGGTGCATCAAAATGACTCTGCTCTTGAAATATTTCTGAAATCCCTTTATTATGAAAATATTGCAGGAAAGTATGGGACTTCTGTTTAACAGTTGTGTTCAATATATGATGAAGGTGGGCACAAAGCTCTAGGTATTAAAGTTTATGAATGCTTTAATGCACTGCTTTGGGGGAATTAAACTTTAATATTGATGATAAACCTTCCATAATAAAAAGTGGGGAGAGCAAGAGTAAATCTCTCTTGCCAAGTCCCCAAACTGCTTAAATAACTGCACGCAAGCTACAGCATCTCCTGAGATATATTATAAATGAACTTCCACAGAACCATATGCATACAAATGTACACTGTGCATACAGTGGGGTTTTAGCAGAGTTGCTTTCTGCCTTGCCAAAGATCCTGTCCCAAAGGACTGTGTTTCTTTTGAAGTGATTGATCTCTAGCAGCAATTCCACAATATTTTTCTCCAGCTACACATTATTCACTAGCCAGAGCGCAGACCAGTGGGACATTCCTGTGGTCTGCTTTGAGATGGAGTGAGATTTCTGCAGTGGATTCTTGTCCCAGTCTGATGTCTGTTTGAGATAACATTATGGAAGAGCTATTTGAACATTTTAAAATGTGGAGAGATGCAGGAAATTGTAAGTTACAGCAATCTGGAATGGAGCATCAGACTTCTGTTGAATCTCTGTTAAGAGGATAGACTGAAAGAGCTGGGGTTGTTCAGCCTGGAGATGAGAAGACTCTGGGAGCATCTTAGAGCTGCCTTTCAGTACCTGAACAGGAAGGCTGCAGAGGGACTTGTCACAAGGCTGTCTAGAAGCAGGACAAGGGAGAATGGTTTGAAGAAGAGGGAGAGCAGGGTTAGGCTGGACCTTAGGAAGAAGGTACAAGGGTCATGAGACTCTGGAATAGGCTGCCCAGGAAGGTTGTGGACGCCTCTTCCCTGGAGGTATTCAAGGCCATGTTTGATGAGGCCTTGAGCAGCTGAATCTAGTTAAGAACTGTCCCTGTCCATGGTGGGAATATTGGAGTAGATGATCTCTGAGGTCTCTTTCAACCTAAACTATGATGAGTCCATAAAATATCTGAGAGAAAAATCAACTCAGGCTTTTCATTAAAGATGAGGAGAGAAATGTCATTTTAGATAGCCAGTATGCAAAACGAAGGTGTTTGGAAAGTTACCCTTCAACTGCAAGGATCTGACGCTGAAGTTTGTTTTGGTTTGGGTTTAATTGATTTTGATTTTATTGCTTGCATACCAGAGTATAGAGATGCAAATGTGAAAGTTTGCAGTTAGAAGAGCTTGTGTGAGCTCAACAGCTGCAAACCTCAGAAGCTGTCGCTGACTAGAGCAACTACAGTGATCTGATGATCTTAGGATGTTGCACTGTCAGTTTAGATCTGTAGCAGATAAGTAGGAAAGAACTGTTAAAGGATTAATCTCACAGAACTGTAGATTTCAAAGGATGTCAGCAAAAACCTGAGGAAAACAAATCTGCTCTTTATTCTTTGCTCTATGCACTGCAATGGAAGGTGTGAAGTTTTAGGAGGTTGTCTGTTGTGCTTTTGGTTTGGCTATCCAGTGGGGGGGAAAGTACGAAAAGAATGGAACTCTGAGCAGAAAGCTTTTGTAGAAACCCAAGCCAGAGTGGTGTTATTCTTGTAAGGGTTTTGCTTTCAACTATTCTGAGTTGTGAGGCAGGATGAGTTGTTTGCTTTATCTCTTCACCCTTCAAATGGAAAACAACTACCACCACTCATACTGTGGTGATCTCATCTTTTTGGCCGTTAACTCAGGCAAGGTTAGCAACTGAACTGGTGATTTGTGTAGATTGTGATCCTCCACATCTGCTTGCCAGGAAGGGTGGTTAATAGGATTCTTGGTGACAGGGAAGAAGAAAGAAGCTGTGTCCCCATCTCTTGTATGCTTCACCTAACAGAGATTATTTTTGTTGTCAGCACAGTGTGTGTGGTTTTTGTTTTATTAGTTGTTTTTAGGAGCCAGAAATTCAACAAATGAAACCATGAAGCCTAAGTAAATTAATACATCTATGGTTTAGGTTTATCAAAACTAAACATTTCTTTTTACAGGTAAATTGTGCAAAAGCTTATGGGGTTAGCTGACTCAAGCCAGAACTATGTGCTATTGACTACAAATTCTGGTTTAAAAAAATATTAGCTTTGATTTAAAANATGCCTTAGAAAGCATTTTCATTTAATTAGGAAGGACTAAGAGGATTTCTGCAAGATAAAAAAAAAAAAAAAAAAAGGCAAGAATCCCCCAAACTTCTAAATATATTCTTGTTTTTTCCTTTTTGTTCATTGAAGAAAAACATAATAAAAAGGCTGTTGCCAGGTCTAATAAGCAGCCTTCAGCTTGAAAGCACAGGGATGTGGACCAGATGCTGACATTTCAGGCTAATACAGGCAGTCTAATGCTTTAATTTGATGCAAGCTGATAGGAACACAAGTAATCTTGTCCTATGTGGTCCATTCTTAAACTCACAATTTGGACTTACCTTTATTAAGGCAGCTTATCTTTGGTTTTTTGGGGTGTTTGCACGTGATTGTTTTTATAAGCAATTGGATCTCCTTTTGTACTTCATCCTTTCCAGAGAGTGTATAATCCATGTGAACTTCCCTGAATACACCAAAGTTCTCTAATTCTGCCAGAAAGGCCTGCAAAACAGAAGATTTGCAACAGATGCAAAAATTTACAGGTCAGAAGACATAAAATATTTCAAATTAGCTAGTTTGATACATATCAGACCTGACAAAAAAGCTTTTTTGCAAGTGGTTATCTGGACGCAAGGAGCAACTTTCTGCTTAGGGCAGAAGGCAATTAATAATTACAAGAGGCTTTTGGTATTTACTTACAAAAAATATCTGACAGTACCCTAGGTTCATGGCGGGGTTCCTGTCGGTAGCCATCAGAGGCTTTAGAGTTTCCCCAGGCTTCTGGGCACTGGAGAAAGGAGACAGGTGATCTCTGACCTGTTCCTGGCTTTCTGTACAATTTGTGTCATCTCCAGGGCTTCCATCTGGGCAGAAGGCTTCCAGCTGCAGGCAGATGTCTTGTGGTGTTCAGTCTGGGCACGGTGTCACGCCGGCTATGCAGGCCGAATGTGTGGGGGTATCAGAGCCTCAGCTCAGGATCAATGAGGCAGCAGGCATGGATGCAATAGCAGACACACCTTGTAATGGCAAAAGCGCACCCTGTGCTCCCTGCTCATCTCCTTTTATCCAATACAGCCTGAGACTAATGGGCCTTTGGACACAGGATAGCCAATCAAATGGCAGTTAGCCAAGATTTGGCCATATTGGGCGAAGCCACAGGCTTGCTTTACCCTTTTTTGGACAGAACACAGCCTTGCACAAGGCAACTGTGTGCACCTTGTTTACCGCAGTTGCTGGGCAGGCCACAGTCCTCAGACTTAGTGACTCCAGGTTCTTTGTCCTTTTTTCCCTGCTAGTGCTCTCCCCAAAACAGAAGGAGGGAGAGCAGATGCCTGGGCAAGACAGGATATGTACAAGCCTAATTTGGCCTGCTTAGGCCTGCCACAACAAGGAGGCATCCACAACCTCTCTGAGCGACCTGATCCAGAGTCCCACTTCTTCCTAAGCTACAGTCTAACCCTACTGTCCCTGAGCTTCAAACCATTTGCTCTTGTTCTGCTGCTAAACATCCTTATGGAAAGTCCACCTCTGGCCTTCCTGTGGGCTCCCTTCAGGTATTGGAAGGCAGCTTTGAGGTCCCCCTGCAATCTTCTCCTCTTCAGGCTGAATAACCCCGGCTGTTACAAACCAAGTTATGCAGTCTCTGAAGGATACTTTGCTGTGCATATGTGCTAACCTGCAAACATTTCTTCCCTTGATCACCTTTTGGGGAAATGCTCATCTTAAAGGTCTTTCCTGACCTCAATGGTTGTGTGATTCTGTAACAACTTTCCTAGTCAACAAAATGGCTGGTGGAACATTACAATCATTTCATTTACGCCTTTGCAAAGAGGAAGGCATTTCTTAATTGTGATACTGGAAGAAATATGTTTTTAATTTCTTGTTAACAGGAAATCCTTATGTCTGATCAATTTAAGGCATTTTGAAGCTGTGCTATTACTAAAGTTAATCAAAACTTACTGCCTCATAAGAAAAATCAATATGAAACAGATTGAGATCATAGAAGTAAGGATAATGCTGCTGCAGGGCTTCCATAGCTTCACTCATCAAGAAGCAGGAGCCTGACTGCTACACGTTTCCTGGGTCCTGCTGATGTTCATCAGCTGAGGGCCAAACGCTCCAGGTACCAAACTTCACCTGTGTTTTCAGTCATGTGGTTGGGTACGTGACTTCCAACACATTGCAAAGGAACAATTTATGAAATGAATTCAATCAGGATGATTGTGTGGAAGGACGTGTTACAGAACTTGCCTATAGGATCTTTCAGCATCAAGATGCTTTCACAATGCAGATGCAGCCTTGTAAGTTACAGCTTTATCGGGTGGGAGAGCTCAGCTGCAGTGAGACGATTCTGGGCAAAAAGTCACAAGAAACTGTTTCCATTTAAAGGTGTGGCAGTGTCTGATTTGGATGTACTTTGAATTTTGAGTTTTGGTCTGTGATATGTATAATGGTATTCTGTACTATATGGTGTGTGATTAAAGAGATAGGTACATGTATTTATGATGTAGCTTAGTCTACACATGTAAATCCCTGTGTTGACAGCTTTATACAACTCTAGTATTTTAGAGTCAAAGAATGCATTGAGTTGAAAGGGACTCTCAGAGGTTATCCAGTCCAACGCTCCTGTGGTGGGCAGGGACATCCATCCCCATCTGGATCAGGTTCCTCAGAGCCCTATCAAGCCTGACCTTGAATGTGTCAAAGAATGGGGCCTTGGTTGCTGCCCTAGGCAACCTGTTCCAGTGCTCCACCACCCTCATAACTTTGTGATGGTTTGGGAGTTACCCATCCCCTCAGTGAATTCACCCAGACTAGACTCAGCCAGATGGAAGTTAAGGAATGCTCTATTTTCAGCTTAGCACAATTTACAAGCATATATATATATATGTGTGTGCGCGCATATATATACACGCGCACACACATACACGCACGCATGCAGACCCACACACACACAGAGACACAGACACACACGCACACACACACAGGCACACACAGATACACACGCGCATGCATACGCACGCACACAGACGCACAGACAGGCACAGACAACGCACACACACATATACACGCACGTGTACACATATACATGCACATATACGTACACACAGACGCACACGGACACGTGCACTGGCACACACGCAGATATGCGTGCACGCACACAAACATGTGCATGCACACGAACGTGCACTCACAGACACGCACTGACATGCACTGGCACACACACAGACATGCGCGCATGCACACAAACACATGCGCGCACACGAACACGCGCACGCACAGACACGAACATGCACTGACACACGCACACGAACACACACACACAAATGCACACAGACACACACAGAGACACACACACACAGACGCAGGCGCACACACACACATATATACAGTTATATGCAAGTTTAAAGTAATACAGAAACACAAAGTCCCTGCAAAACAATCAGATTGCCAGGAGGCTTCTGATCCAAACCTCCCCCCCAACCCTTTCCCCTTCCCCCCCTTTTTCCATTCTTTCAGAAATAACCAGATCAATCCCTGTATATCTCACAAGATAAATCTGGAGAGGTCTGAGGTGAGATATCGTAAATACGACAAGGATATTAGAGGAAATGGAGGGTTAGGTCAGATTAGAGTTAAGGCAGAAAACAACCATAGACTGCCAGAGAGAAAGGAGCAGAACAACAACTGAGAATTAACTGAGAAGTGCGTGAGAAGTGTTTTATCTATATTTTGACTAGTTGTGTTTCTCAGCAGAAGAATGAGTGATATAGGTTATTGCAGCTGATTTTTCTCAGTGAAGTATTCTAGGTAGCCTCAAACCAGCACAAAGTTCTTTCTCACATTCAGTCTAAATCTATTCTTCTCTATTTTGAAACCTTTGCTCCTCATTCTCTTGTAAGGTGCCATTGATAACAGTCCTTCCCTAGCTTTCATGTAGGTCTCCTTTCAAGTACTGGAAGGCTGCTCCAAGCCCTGTCCTAGAGCCTTCTCCAAGCTGAGCAACCCCAACTCTCTCAGCCTGTTGTCATAGCAGAGGTGCTCCAATCCTTTGATCATTTGTGTGGCTCTCTTCTGGAAGAAGAGGTTGCTGCTTTGGTGGTGTTTGTTTGTTTTTGCTGTTTGGGGATTTTTTCTACATTTTAGCTTCTCTAGATTTAATTTTTTTTTTTTCTTTGAATCAGTTTGGGATTAGGGTAAAGCTGTACTTTGTTTTTAATCTAGGGAAACTTGTTAATTCTCAAAGTCATTCCTTAATCGATTTGTGCTCTAGACAGGCAGTTATTGCTTCTGTCTGTAAGGATTGTCTGAGCATACCCACTGATTGGTTGAAATAGAATTACTCATCTCTATTTTCTCTGACGATAGGGCTGATATCCTTGATTACCTCTAGAACACAAGATGCATAAATACATCTATTTGTCTTTGCAATGAGCTTGGTTGTTTTGCTTCCTTTCTACTTCTGAAGGCCTGGGCTCAGCTTCTGCTTCTCCACAATGCATGGCAGGTGGCCTGACCTGCCATTATATGGGTAGCTTGAGAGTCTTTCTTGACCCCGATTTTTGATGGGAACAAACCAAATTATTCCTATGATTATTTTAAGATTTATTTCTAGCTAAGGGTGAAACCAGAGTTACATTTGTAATGATGAATTTAGCATGCAACCATTATTTTTACCCAGATGATATGAACTTGATGTAATGTCTAGTCCCTGATCTTCATGCAGGGTGTAGCATACTGGGCAGAAGGAATTTTGTGTGTGCTATGACAAAGTAAAAAGGTCTACAGCTTTTCAAAGTTTTTGCCTATTTATAAAAGTCCTTCTCATATTTAGCAAAGGATCTGGGGACAGTGGAAAGACATTTATTTAATGTACACGGTTAAAGAGATTACTCTTCAACTTGCCCTAATTATGCAATTTTGATTATTTTTAGGAAAGACATTAAATGGTCTTTTAACTCTGAAAGCTGACAACATTCAAAAGAGGTAAATGCAGATGTATTTGCATGCATTTTACTGTGCATAGCAATATGCTTTAAGAGCATACTCAATGGAGTGTAACAGCATCTCCGTAGTCATTAGGAAGCACTAATGTGTGGTTAAAAAATAATAATTCTGAAGACCTATTTACCTGATAGATTTAATGGTCCTGATGGAGCTATTAGAAGCTAAATAACAAAGCTTTTTTAAAAAGTCCTAAATATTTCTAAAAGACTTAATAGTTCCTAAGGAGCTACATTTATTGTCAGTCTAGCGAGCTGCAGATGCAATTTTGGAAGCCAACAGTGTTGGCAGAACGAAATGATATAGGAATGAATAATCTGTTTACGATGCTTACAGCCAGCATGGCATCATGCAACTGGGGAAAAAAATAATTCAGCTAAAATGAAGTTGCCTTTAAAAGAAGGAAAAGAAAAAACTGAGTGCAGTTCTTGTCATATCATGATTCAGACATGAATGTCTCCTCATTCTCTCCAGGCAGAGCTCTTCTACCCCAGCTAACAGTAAGCACTTCTTTGGTGGGCAGAAGTCCTGCAGGGGTGGGTGTGCCAAAAGCAAGGGTTGTGGAAGGGGAGACAGGTACAGTTCAGGCAACTACTATGAAACCTTGAGAATTAAATAATCTGGGATTTGTCATTGCAACCGGTAGGAGTGATGTATTCTTACAAAAATTCTAAGAAATTACTCAATTTCTCTTCCCTGGTTAGCTTTAGGTAACAGTAATTAGTTTAGCCATTAGTAGTAATGGCTTCTCGATTGTAGCCGTTGCTACCTCCAGTTGTGTGTGTCACAGAGGGTTTTGTCAATCCACACTAAACGGGAGGTGAAAGGCAAACAAGCTGTGGATACCAATAAGCATTGTTCTACAGAATAAGAAATGTACAGCAGAAGGATTGGATCTCAGCCTGCCTGTCTTAAGTCCCAAAGTAGATGTCCAACTGTCAATTTAATTTCTATGTCATCCAAACCAACCTCTTAATTCTCTTTCCAGGCTCCTGCTAATTCCATCCTGTCCAGCTGATATAATAAAGGCAACTTCTAATGTTTCTTTCCTGATGTGTTTCAGTCAGGCCAGTTCATCTGCAATAGCATTTGCCTTCCTTCTTCTGCAACCTGAACTTCTATGAGACATAAGCCATATTAGGCATAAGAATCGTGATAACCTTAGGCCTTTGATCCATCTGATCAAAACAGGTCCATTTAGATAAGTGTCTAGGAAACTGAATTCTGCCTTGAAGAACATTTTCCCATGTTTATGAATTGTCTTCCTTATTTCAGCTGACCACATGAATCATCATCTCTATATATACTTCTTTTTCTCTGACCACATGAATCATTAACTATACTTTCACTGAGCCTCTATATCAATATTTCTTGGAATATGTCTAGTACTTGGTGTGTTTTTTTTCTTTATAAGGTAGAGGAAACCTTTTATTTTCTGTAATGGTCTGAGTGCCATGTAAAACCTCAACAATATAGTGACACCAGCAATACTGCTGGCCTGGCTAGTCAGCTGTGTGCTTCAGCAGATGCTGCCTTTATCAGATTTGGTCTATTCATTTTTTTCCAAACCTCATTTTTCCACCTACTGTCAGTTTCCCTTTGTGCTTACATTATCTAAGCCACATATTGATGCTAAGCACAGTGGGGCCCTGATTTCTCTGTAGGGCCCCTGAGCATCAGTGCTCTATAAAGGAGAATTCTGCAGTCAGTCAGGTGACTTTGCATGAGATGCAGCCCTGCTCTTCAGGCTTACAGCATGCTTTAGGATTTTATGGCTCAAAAGACACTTGAACCCAGAAGAGAAAGCTAATCAAATGTGATAGTAAATAAAATTGTTGCTGTAGATAGAGAAGGAAAAAATTCTGGTCACCACTTCAAACCAGAGAAGTATTTTCCTCAATTACTAAAGATACCTAGCAACTGCATAGGTCAAAAAGCTTTCTTATACAATGAAAGGATTTTTTAGAATTTATTTATTTTTTGTATGACACAAATAACTTGAGGGCCATTTTTTTTGTCCCTCATACTCTTTGCTGCTAATGAATATTAAAATATATTTGATATCCAGAACTATACATGAATAGCCGAAACACAATTCCACTTCTAGGCTAGAATTTGTAGGTGTTGGCCTCTTTTCCCTGGTATCAAATTATAGAAGAGGAGGAAATGGCTTCAAGTTGCACTAGGAGAGGTTTGGGTTGTTTTTTAAGAAAAACTTTGCTGCCAGAATGGTCAGGCATTGGAGCAGGCTGCCCAGGGAGGTGGTGGACTCGCTGTCCCTGGAGCTGTTCGAAAATGTGTGGCCATGGCACTTGGGGACATGGTTTAATGTGTATGGTAGTGTTGGGTTGATAGTTGGACTCGAGGATCTTAGAGGTCATTCTAATGTTAATGACTGATGGTCTTAGAGTTGTTTTTTTTTCTAACCTTAACGATTCTATGATAAACATTAATTGTTCAGGTCCTCTGCTGCTTTCAAAAGTGGACAGCTTCAAAACCTTTCATATTTAAACTGGCTCTGCCACAGTCTCTGTTAAGCCAGCTTCTGGCCAAACTTATGCAAAACAGGGACTCTTCTATGTTGCATTATTGCCTATGAATTCCGATTGAAAAGTGAGGTTTTCTTAGCCTAAGGAAGAGAGAAATGCAGGAAGATCCTAGGAATCTTTAGATGCATAAAAGGTTGCTGCAGAGATGAAAATAAGGATAATAATGCAAATCTGCAGGGAAAAGAGCAAAAGGTAATGGGTTTAAATTATAGCGAGAGAAATCTAGATTTAGCATTGAGAAAAGCTTTCTAACTGAAAACTTAAATCTAAGCACAGGAATACTTAGGGGAAGTAGCATTTTCATAACTGATGGCTTTTAAAAAGAAATTAGATGGATGGCTCTACAGAATGACTCAAGAGTTGGTATATCCTGGAGTTTTCCAGTTCTTTCACTGTCTTACTCTTCTGTTTCCATTATTTGCTTCCTTTTTTAATAATCTCTTTTTTTCCACTTTGCTTCTTCGTTTCTCTTTTTGGATGTAGTGATGTTCAGAAAAAGTTCTTGGTTAATTGTTTTATCAAAGCAAAATAGCTTGTCAAATAGCTTGTCAAACACATTGCTTTAAATGAGTAGTAAAGCCCCCAAGATTTTTTTCGGTTACCTATTTTCATTAAATTTCTAGTCTTGAGCTTTAAGTTCACTTTTTCATTTAAAAAAAAAAACCCCAAGCATCTGGTTGATTAAACTACTGGGAGAAGCTCCTATGGCCCAGCTGCACTGCTCTTAACCACCTTAGAATCTGTAATTTACAGACATTTTTTTAAAACCTCGGACAATCAGTTAATTATGAGGAAAAGAGTTATGAAGAACATTGAGCTGAAACAGTTGCTTTTGTTGGGGTCTGACTGCCTAGAATCCAAAGGCCACCTCTGTAATGATCCTTGAATACTTTTTTTCCATCAAAAGACTTTTTTGGGCTTTACAGTTTGACCCTGCCTTTGACTCAGATATGTTCTTTAAAACTAAACATACTCTTGCTGCATCATTACTCTCTGTTACCAAAATTCCTGCTGTTGCTATCTCGTGGAGCCTGCTGTTCCTGCTGTGTAACATCATGATTGCTGCATGGAAAAAGTTGTGAACTCGTGGAGCGTGGTGGTTTTCTCACATCTCATTCTGCCAACATCAACTCTAGAGCTATGAGAAAAAGTAAGACAGTTGGCAAACAAAGGAAAAGCAAAGCCTTGGGATTGCTGTACTTGAGAGTGGAGAGACAGCCCTTGAAAACAGAACTGCATTCATTACCAACACTGATATCAAGGAAGTCTCTGAACAGATCAAGTTGGATTCTATTTTCAGTTGTAAAGAGGGAGCTAACCACCTTATGTATAGTCTATTGTACACAATAAGAGAACATGCACTCTACTTAGGTTTAGCAGTTGGTAAAATGGAATGCTTGATAATGACGATGGGAAAGATTATGATTTTCAGCAGGTTTTGCTGGGAAGAAAGCAAGAAATCAGTATTTTGCTTTTTCTTTATCTGAATGCCGCACGCAAGATCTGAACTGTTTGCAGACAGACTCACTCTAAGAGGACATATTTTTGTGTTTGCAAATGAGATCAAATCAGCTAAATCAATTAACATTTGCAATCACAGCAAGTATTTAAGCAGTATTATAATTTAATAGGTTATGTAATAGTATTAATATCTGTGTGTTTGTGACTGGAGATTTTTGCATCCCCCATGATGTTTAAAAGCCTATCAAAGGCAATATTCTCCTTCCTGCAAAGGAAAATACACAAAACTGAAAAAAACTAAACAACAAACATATTTAGTCAATGCAACTGAGTCATACTAAGTACCAGTATGGATTCATAAGTGAATGCTTGAGAACAAAAGCTGATCTTAGCAATTGCTTTCACTGGCTCAAATTAATGGATACAGGAATGTAAACATAAACTGGATGTGGAATAGAAAAAATATCTCCCTGTTCTTTCTGTGCTTGATATTGGATTGCTTGATAAATAAAACTGCTAGTTGACCTCACAATAGCTATTGATCTTATTGCTGGAGAAGCATACATATTAACCAGGGAGAGTTCAGCCCAGGCAGTTTCTAACCTTTTCTGTTCAGTGATGTGGAAAACCTCTGACCAGTAGAAGTTCCACATCTCAAGACCGTTTCAAAATGGACAAAGGTATGTAAAGCAACTACAAGAACTAAAGATTTTGCAAGGCAAGTGAGATATGCTGCCTATTTCCTATATCATAATGTTAAGAAACAAACAACAAAATGACAAGCCCACCCCAAAAATGGAATTCATTGTCCTTTATTGATACTGTTTGGAAGACAAAGAGCTGAGTTAAGGAATCAACCAAATCTGTCATTTACTTACTTGAGTGTGATGGGTTAGGAGCTTCCCCCCACACACTATTGAAATTTACCAGACTAACTCAACTTGGAAGTAAGATGAAGCTATAGTTACAGCAAAGCAAAATTTACAAGCTTATATTAACAATATATTTACAATTGTATTTAAATAAGAAATAATACAGAAATCCAAACTCTCTCCTGGACAAATAAAGCTGCCCAGAAGGACTCAAAGCTACCCTCTGTTTCTCCTTCTATTTTCCCAGACAGACAAACAAAACAACCAGCAAAACTTACTTCTGTTAGCTAAGAGTAGTAGCAAAGATAATAGAGCAGAGTGAGGAGGAAGCGAGTAGATCCAGCATCCCAGACCAGTGGGACAAATTGTTGACAATTTGGCTTTTTATCCCTCTCAGCAAACCAATGAATGATAATAGACTTCATCATCATTTACTTTTCATGACCAATGACCTAATTTCTTCCATTAAAATATTCCAATTAGCCTCAAACCAACACACTTGAGATTTTTGTTACTTGACATCAGCAAGGGAGGAAATTTATTAGTTGTTTGAATAGATTAGGTGACCTGAGTACAGCAAAGCACTATCCAGGAGTACATGGCATGGTACCTAACCCTCTAAATTGTCCTTAAACTAGGAAGATGTGAAATAGTTTCAGAGGTAAAAGGGTGAGGAGCATAAACGTTCTGGGCAGAATCTTTCCTTGATGTCATGCTTATGACTGTTTTTTGTATCTCTGTATCTCACGTGTGGTAATATTGAAAGCCTTTTCCATAGTTCTGTGTACCCATAGGCATATGACAGAAGTCAGATACAACTCTTGGATGCACACAAGAGGGGGATGTGGATTACAACAGGTGACAGTTTGATCCTTTGTACCATTTGTCATTGCAGATCATGTCTGTGGGGATGATGCTGGAGAAGATTAAAAAGTAGTCAGGGAGACAGGCATGACTTTGAAGGTTACTTACTGTGAACTCCTGCATAGAGGGAAAACTCTTTACTTCCAGAGTCAATGTGTGGAATTAGGGAGAGCTTGGGGAAAACAGTTTGATAGCGTATTAAAAATGATAATTTATGGTCACATTGAGCTGAGGAATTTGAATTCACATTAAAAAACTTTCAACATATGTTAGTTAAATACCACAATTCCATCTTGTTTAAACTTAATAGACACTCTGCTGAGTCACTCCCTATTGCTTCATGCAGAACGTGCTTTGCTCATGCCTAAGGAGAGTTATTAAAGAGACTGCTGAGTACAGAGAGCTTTAACAAAGAGATCTCAAAGTAAACACTGACATTTGTTACTGCCTCTGTTCAGTACTGCTGAAAGTCCCCAGGAACTTGGGAAATTGAGCTGTCAGATCTATGAAGATGAAATGAAACTTTGTTCTGTGGCTTCAGTCCCCTAGGAAAGTTTTTCAGGTCATTTAACATTAGTACTGTGGGGAGGCTTTATTATTATTATTATTTTCCTAAAAATTATTCTCTATTGTTGATAAATAGAGACAAAGCAGCGTTACTATTAGACATTTATTTGTTTAAGTCAGTGCCTTAAAGACTAACAATGCATTTTGCAGCCAGCTTGCCTCCTCCATCAGCAGGACAGGATGACTGATGTGTGTCAGATGTAACTGCTGGACCAATTGACTTGTAAATTCTAGCTAAGCAGATTCACAGTGTGACTTGGCAAGTAAGCACAGAATGCTCCAGGAAGAACATTCACTCCTCCCTATTTGCAAGCATAAACAGAGCTGCTGTTTGGGGGAAAAAAAAAAAAAATCAAGGCCTAGAGGGGAAATGAGAAGGCAGCAAAGCCAGCAACTGACTCTTGGAAACTGTTGGACTGGGCCTTATTTGAAATTTTGGTAATTTGAGAGGAGGAAAACCTCAGCATTTGTATATGTTCTACTAATGTTTTGAACTGCTGTGTGCTATCCCAATCCTCTGCCTCAGAACGATGTGTGTGGCAGGATCAGGCTCATAATGACTATTCTCTCAAGGTGCGACATTACCTGGTCTGGGGTTTATGGCTTTTAATAGCCCTGATGGAGAACTGCTAGCCTGGCAGAATGGTTAAACAATGAAAACAGATAATAACTTCCAACAACCTCATGGAAAAGCCTTTGGCACGTTTCAGAGTCATGCCATGCTGCTCTGGTGAGGTTTTACACAATGTATGTGGTTCACTGCCAAGCAGTTTCAGAGATGTAGCAGTGAAGCACAACAGTAACTCTTCACCTCAGGGGAAAAAAAAAATAAACAAGAGAAACCCAAAACATTTCCTAATTTTGGTATTGATTTCCAGTTCCACGATTAAGGTTCTCAAAGGGGCTGGAGCTGTTCTGGCCAATGTTTTGTTTTCAGTGTCATGTTCTCTGTGAACCTGTCAGGACAGGAAACAACCATTACTGGTGTACCAGTATTTCAGTTGTAGCCTTCTTGTTCTGTAGGGGACTCAAGCGAATATGTTTTAACTGTTCCTCACCTCAAATCCTTCCCCCAACCACACAGGTAGGCCAGTACACAATTAAAGGTGAAGACTGGTGTCTGCTTTCACAGCACAACCTTCCCTCCAGTACAGATAGTCTCTCCACAGTCTTAGGTGATTAATTTGTTGCTGTGCTGGTAAAAAATGTAGGCTTAGTGTTAAACTCATGTTTACACCTTCAGGCAGCTGCACTGTGAATGCTGGAAACAGGACAGTTTTAGTGCTTATCAGTACTGCTTACTGAATATAAAGGGGTATTATGGCTTCTAATATCAAGCCTTGCAATCTGCATGCAGAATTTTTTTGTCCTTTAAGACAATAATCTTTTTCCACTGCTTCCTGTGCTGAAATGGCTGAGGAATGAAAGAGTAGAGACTGAAATATGAAACATGGCAAAATACTGCATTTTTCTCTACAGAGCTTGACATGTAACAAGAAAAAGCCAACCTTTGTCACAGAGATATGTTACTTAAAGGCTGGCTGTTGTTTCTGATTTAATGGAAAATTCATTCCATGTGAAGGAAATTTTCTTTGGGATGATAATTTTTTTGGCTTTATGTACTTTTAAATCAGTATGCTTTCCTCATGGGCACACTCAGCACTGCTGTCAATCAGTGAGCTCCAACAGTGTTAGGACTTTTTTTCTTTAACAAGATGTCATTTGATTTATAAGCCAGTGACTCTAATTTAAGAACCAGTAAGCCTCAGCTAACAGAAGAGATCCCAGGTAAAGTAACATCTCATGTAAATTCAGCTTAACAAGTAACCAAGAAACTGCTTCTGTATGTGAAACAGCTCAAAACACGAGTCAGTATTGGTGTAACCAGGGAGCTGCTTCTGTATTTGAAACAGCTCAAAACACCAGGAGTCAGTATTGGTGTAACCAGGGAGCTGCTTCTCTATTTGAAACAGCTCAAAACAGCAGGAGTCAGTATTGGCTGCTTAAATGTACCTCCTGCAGGTGGAGTGACATTTGGACGAACACTGGGAGGTATGGAATACAGCTCACCTGGAATTGCAGCTGGGTTTGAATTTAACTATTTCCTGTGGGTCAGCAGAAGCAGAGATTTCTGCAACAAATGGAAGTTGCAGTGCTGTCCTGTCCAACAGTGAATGTCAGCCCTTAGCGACGTGCTGCTCCTGGCTGCAGAGAGCAGCACACCGGATGAACAGGCTGTAACAAACTCATCTGCATGAAACCTGAAGGCAGCTTCCTCACGTTGACCTCTGCACTGTCCTAATGTGTGCGCAAGTGCTCTGATGTGAATGTCCTGTTCCAACTTCTCTGAGCAGACTTTGTGGTGTAAGTCGTGGGTCAGTGTTTCGTTCCCCTTCCTTCCGTGTTCAACACGTCAGCCGCAATGCACTGGCACCTTGAGTACTGTGTACAGCTCTGGGCCCCTCAATTTAAGAAGGACATTGAGGTACTTGAACATGTTCAGAGAAGAGCAACGAGGCTGGTGAGAGGCCTTGAGCACAAACCCTATGAGGAGAGGCTGAGGAAGCTGGGATTGTTTAGCCTGGTGAAGAGGAGGCTCAGGGGAGACCTTATTGCAGTCTACAACTACCTGCAGGGTGGTTGTGGCCAGGAGGAGGTTGCTTTCTTCTCTCAGGCAACCAGCACCAGAACAAGAGGACACAGTCTCAAGCTGTGCCAGGGGAGGTTTAGGCTTGAGGTGAGGAGAAAGTTCTTCACTGAGAGAGTCATTCCCTACTGGAATGGGCTGCCCAGCGAGGTGGTGGAGTCACCGTCCCTGGAGGTGTTCAAGGCAGGTCTGGATGTGGCACTTGGTGCCGTGGTCTAGTCTTGAGGTCTGTGGTAACGGGTTGGACTTGATGATCTTTGAGGTCTCTTCCAGCCTTGGTGATACTGTGATACTGTGTGATATTTGGCTGCGCCTATCGAAACCAAGCAAGTGTTGATATCTACAACTCAGCATCATTTCAGTTTCAAGTCCACCTGTGGTAAAATCAGTCTTATTATCTCAGAGGAATGCATGATGACGGACAAACTCTTTTTAAAAGCTTTTGTTTTGTCGTAGTGGATTTTGCTATTATGCAAAAGCTACTGGTACTCTTAAGTCAGGACTAGTTTGTATCTGGAGCCTAGGTTGTCTTTGGTGCAGTACCACACAGAGAACTCAGTGCTGTGAGAATTTAAGTTGTGGGACCTCTGAAAAAGCCTGTGTACTTTGTATCCTGGAACCTGTCATACCAGTGCTTAGGTGAATTATTTTCCTTTGTGGACACACGAACTCCTGTCATCAACTAGATCAGTGAGCAGTGTGGCTTTGTAGTGCCTGCTGCCGGATGCTTTGCAGCAAAGTGTGATAAGTCTGCTGGAGAGCTGCACAGGATCTCACAAGGACAAGAAAGTGTGTCTTACAGATTAGAGAAAGGAATAAGGATATTACTGTGCCACTGTGGGAGTCCTTGTTGTGTCTGTATCTTGAACTCTTCTTGAAAAAAGCCAAATACAACAACAAAAATCAAACTAGAGGAAGACAAAAAAGGGCAGCCGACAATAGATGTGTGGAAAGTGATGCAACTGGTTATATGACACCACCAACTGTGTGGAGTGGCTGCCACTCCAGAAGGCTGTGCTGCCATTCAGCCAGACTTGGACAGGCTGGAGGGTTGGGCAGGATGAAATTTAATGAAATTCAGCAAGGACAAGTGTAGAGTCTTGCATCTGGGAAAAAAGAACCCTAGATATCAGTATAGGTTGGGGACTGACCTGTTGGGAGGCCGTGAAGGGGAAAAGGATTTGGGGGGCCTAGTTGATGGGAGGTTGACCATGAGCCAGCAATGTTCTCTGGTGGTCAGGGGGGCAAGGCCCTTCTGAAGTGTGGTTAGTAGGTCGAGAGAGGTTCTCCTGCCCCTCTGCTCTGGCCTACTGAGGCCACATCTGGAGTAGTGTGTTCAGTTCTGGGCCCTCCAGTTCAGGAATAACATAGAACTGCTTGAGAGAGTCCAGCGCAGAGCCACAAAGATGATGAAGGGAATGGAACATATCTGTTAGGAGGAGAGCCTGAGGGAACTGGGGCACTTGAGCTTGGAGAAGAAGAGACTTGAGAGGCGACTGCATCAAGGTTTATCGATATGTAAAGGGTGAGTGCCAGGAGGATGGAGCCAGGCTCTGCTGAGTGATGCCTGATGCTAGGACTAGGGGCAATGGGTTGGAAGCTGAGGGACAGGAAGTTTCATTTAAACATGAGGAGGATTTTTTTCACTGTGAGGGTGACAGAGCACTGGAACAGGCAGCCCAGGGGGATTGTGGAGTCTCCCTCTCTGGAGATATTCAAAACCTGCCTGGATGTGTTCCTGTGTGATCTGCTCTAGGTGATCTAGCAAGAGCTCTGGCAGGGGGTTGGACTTGATGAGCTTTCGAGGTCCCTTCCAGCCTCAGCATTCTATAATTCTATGATAAGAACCCAGCAAAGAAACTTTCTGTTCAAATATGCTTTGTTAGGATTCCTGTGTCATAAATGGCAGACTGAAAGCTATGAAGGACTGGCACTGTTCTGTCATCTACTAGAACACTTTCAGTTGAGTAAGTTTATGAAATAAAAATATCTTTTGATAGAAGAGCTTTCTTCTTCTACACCTTTTCTATCCTCACTATCATCTCAGTACCTGTGAGTAAGGGGCTTCTCGTTGTACCACTGAATCCTGATCAGTGGTTCACTGAGCCCTCAGCAGTGAGTGGACAGGACATTTAACACTTGCCCTGGCTGTTTTAGAGGCAGGTGTGTAAGGAAAACGTAGTCTGTGCTAGAAGTTCATGTTCACAACAGGGACAGGAGTCCTGTAAAACTTTATTGAGAGTAAAGGGAGCAGATCTCTGAGGGGTCTCACAAATTGCTGGAAAGCACAGCTTTGTTTTTAGCCTAAACTGGACCCAAATTTCCCTCTCCCTTTCCCTGTTGGCTGAGATACTCAGGACTTACAGTCTTGCCAATATGTCTACTACATGTACCCCTTCTACATGTAACCCCTGTGCACAAGACATTGTATGTTCATTCAAATTAGGTTCTTCGCTTCTCTGTGTGAAGTTAATATTCAGCAGCCTATTGTGCCTGCACTCCGTCCTAAAAGTTCAGAAGTTCAGGATGCATTCAGTGTCTACTATTTTCAGACAGCTCCCTACTGATTTATAGCAAGACCCCAGATAAGGCCCTTAGCAGAGGCTCTTTGTGGTTTACATACAGCATAGATAAGGTGAACTGTCTGGTTCATTCTTTATTTCAGTTCTCTCTCTAGCTGACTCTTGACTTGTAAAGACACCACCCACCCTAATCTTATCAGGTGGGTACCAGCTCCTCATATGTAGAGCTGCTTCTCTTACATGATAGTCACACAAGTTGCAGAGCAGTCACTGGCAAATCAGTAATCAAGTGGTAATAAAACTGTATAGTCAATAGACAGGTTATAGACAGTGAACACTGTGATGGTTTGGGATTTACCTGCCCCCCACACTTTGTAAAATCCCCCAGACTAGACTCAGCCAGCTGGAAGTTAAGGAATGCAGCTACATTTACAGTTTAGCACAATATACAAGCAGATATATATACTATATACAGGAATAGTTACAGAAATAGACAAGTTAAAGGTAATACAGAAACACAGCTCCCCTTCCAGAAATTAGAGACCCCAGGAGGGGCTCCCGACCACCCTTCCACCTTCTCCCCACCGCTATACCTTACCCCAAGGTTTGCCTTACGCGCAAGATGAATTTGGCGGATCAGCCAGGGGGATTAGAAGGAAAGTGGTTAGTGAGGTTACTTGGCAGAGAGGAGAAAACAAGAAGCTAGACAGTCCGAGAGTGTTTGCAAACCCGAGTGTTTTGTATTCTTAGTCTTAAACATCTCAGCAAGCCTATGAGTGAAGTAGACGTTGCCATTATTTTCCTTTCACAGCCTGTAATATTATTTTCTCCATTAAAATATTCTAATTAGCCTCAAACCAGCACAAACACAAGGGCACAGAGGAGAGAACTGAGTGGTGATACAGTTCACCTCTGGCAAAGGAGAGAAAAGAGACCAAGTGATCCAACTGTGGCTCAGAAGCCATGCCTGGTTATAGCTGGGTAGCAGTACTGAGTGCACCGCTGTACTGGAACTGGAGAAAACTCTCCTCACTCAGTTTTCAGTGAAGATTTAGAAAATTGCCAAGTCAGTTTTGTAAACCAGGAGGAACTGTATTTAGAATATTCCTTCATTTTTAATGTTTCTATTTTCCCCCTGTAAGCTTTTTCCCCCAGAACTTAAAAAATACTCCTAAAAGCTTATTTTCAGGGAAATTCTGTCTGTGTTTTCAAAGCATTAAAGACCTTCTTTCCTTGGAATTTGCTGTCTGTTTCAGAAGTGAAATCTCACCTGTCACATGCAATTTTGAGCTGGCTAACAGCCATCTGCTTTGACTGCATGTCTCCATGCCTTGAAACTAAACCGGCCACAAATCCTTTTGATTTGTGCTGCCCAGCTCTACTCAGAGAGCAGCGAGAGAGATGAAAGTTTCATCATGAATAAATGAAAGTATTTAGTTTAAGCATAAAGTTTTAGCTTGTTTAGAAGTTTGATTTCAGCAGCTTATTTAGCACATCACTCAACATTGTGACTTGAAAGGGATGAAAGTGTTTGTGGAAGCCTTGTTAAAATTAGCAGGGTGAACTTCACTGGACTTGGACCTTATAGTATCTGTATATATCTAGTATCTGAAGGGGGCCTTCAGGAAGGCTGGGGAGGGACTATTGACAAAGTCTTGCAATGACAGGACTAGGGGCAATGGGTTTAAACTGGCAGAGGGGAGATTTAGACTGGATGTCAAGAGGAAGTTCTTTCCAGCGAGGGTGGTGAGACACTGGCACAGGTTGCCCAGGGAGGTTGTGACTGCTCCCTCCCTGGAGGTGTTCAAGGCCAGGTTGGATGAGCCCTTGAGTGACCTGTACTAGTGGGAGGTGTCCCTGCCTATGGCAGGGAATTGGAACTAGATGATCTTTGAGGTCCCTTCCAACCTTACCATTCTGTGATTCTATGAGGTGGCTTGGGCTGCCAAACATGCAGGCGATGGTCTCTTTATCCCACATTGTTCCTGCATTTTCCTCTATTTCTGAGGACTTTTCTGTGTGCCTTAATTTCTCTGGTTTTGGGAGCTGTTTGGATATATTTGCCAGTCTCTCAGGGAGTACATCTACCCTCTCTCCTTTGCTTTGCTTTTTTTTTT
>VWYK01106417.1:0-25672 GCA_013399775.1 Semnornis frantzii | reverse complement strand
CAACCTGCTTGATTCTGTGTTTGATTGTCTTGTGTTTCTTCATCTCTTATTTAACCTGGACCCAGAACAACAGCAGAATATCTCTTGTCCTAGAGCAAGCATTTTGCTTCTCACAATAAGGCCAGCAGCACACACACTTCGAATTCCCTGCAAAAGTAATAATTAGAAGCAGGGTCCTTCCTACCCCTCTGAGCAGAGTAGTCTCATCTAGCACAGCGTTTTCAGCACAAAACTGATGCTTGTTAGTCTTTCCTAAAGCTCTTTGAAAATGAACATGATGTGACCACAACCACAGTGCATACAATAAAAACATTGATCTACAGGAAAAAGTCTAAAATCTGTAGCTTCTTCCTTCTTTCCTGCTACAAATAATGACTTTCTTGAGCACTTTGGATCTTGCCCATGGAAAATGTTGCCTCAGGTGTTGGAGCAAGTTTTATAATTGCTGGTAGAAGTTGTTTGTAGGCTATACAGCAAGTAAAGATGGAGTTAATTCAATGTGCTGCAGCATTAAGCGCAGCAGCAGCATGCACTGTGTACTGTCCATGTAGTTGAATTTGAATCTTGTCAGCAAATAAGGTTTATTGCCATGCTAATAAACTCTGTTCCTCAGCCACTGATTGAAAAGCCTTCATTGCCTCAGCTCTTTTCCAGTCCTCTTTGATTTTGTTTACCCTGATACCAAGACAGTGTCTGCATTTTTATAGCATCACATATTGCTTCTTTAACTCCTCTTGCCCTCCTTCAAAAGCTAATCTGGGAGCTTGCTTACCCTCCCCAACTTGCATTGCCTGATTTGACAGTGGTGCAATGCCAAGGTTTGCACTTGTTTGACTCCTCAAGGAAAACAAAGGACTTGGACCATCAATGGCTTTCCATCCGGTCTTGTCTCTTTCATGACACCTCATGAGGCAAGAGGCAATCTTAATCCTAAGTGGACTTCCCCTTGTTTCCTGTTTTTAGCAAAAATGACCTTAGATTCCATACTGCTGAGCTGAATGCAAATAGGATTTTCCTTGACCCTGGGTGACATGGCTGTGCCTGCCAGATCCAACTGCCCATAAACAATCATTCTCCAACCGGTCTCTTCAAGAGCAGTGAACTGCTGTTTGACCACCAAAATGCTCTTGCTATGACTTCTTTTCCAAGTCTCTTCTACTAATGTCAAGATAGGTTTAGGGCATCACAAGTTCTTCAGAATGGTCTACTGAGCTTGTGGTTTCCAGGCTATACTGTGTCACTCTAACAGGTGTCAACACACTGGAGAACAAGTCCATGAGGAGCAGGTGAGCAAACTGGAGTTTGAGCTGGAGGAGAGGAGACTGAGGGGTGACCTTATTGCTCTTTACAGCTACCTGAAAGGAGGCTGTAGTTAGGTGGGCATTGCTCATTTCTCCCAAATAACTGCCGATAGGACAGGAGGAAATAGCCTCAAGTTGCGCCGGGCAGGTTTAGGTTGGATATTAGAGAAAATTTCTTTACTGAAGGAGTGACCAAGTGTTGGAACAGGCTGTTCAGGGAAGTGATGGAGTCACCATGCCTGTAAGCATCCAAAACATGTGTGGACATGGCATTTCAGGGCATGATTTAGTGGGCATGGTGGTACTGGGATGACTGCCGGTCTTAGGGACTGACCTTAATGATTCTGTATTTTAAGCGGTGGCTTGGTGTGGTGGTTTGGGAGTCGCCCCAAGGAAAATCATCTAGACTAGACTCAGCCAGCTGGAAGTTAAGGACTGAAGCTCTATTTACAGCTTAACACAATNGCGCCGGGCAGGTTTAGGTTGGATATTAGAGAAAATTTCTTTACTGAAGGAGTGACCAAGTGTTGGAACAGGCTGTTCAGGGAAGTGATGGAGTCACCATGCCTGTAAGCATCCAAAACATGTGTGGACATGGCATTTCAGGGCATGATTTAGTGGGCATGGTGGTACTGGGATGACTGCCGGTCTTAGGGACTGACCTTAATGATTCTGTATTTTAAGCGGTGGCTTGGTGTGGTGGTTTGGGAGTCGCCCCAAGGAAAATCATCTAGACTAGACTCAGCCAGCTGGAAGTTAAGGACTGAAGCTCTATTTACAGCTTAACACAATATACAAGCAGATATATACACAATATACAGGAATAGTTACAGAAATATACAAGTTAAAGGTAATACAGAAACACAATCCCTGTCCCAGAAATCAGAGTCCCTGGAAGGGGCTCCCAACCACCCTTACACCTTCTTTCCACCCCTCTACCTTATCTCAGAGTCTGCCTTACATGCAAGGTGACTTTGGAGGATGGGCAAGGAGGGTTAGAAGCAGAATGATTAGTTGGGTTACACGGCAGAAGACACAGCAGCTCCCAGAGAGAGATTCTCCCTTATCTATGTTTGTGTCCTTGTTTTTGTACATCTCATAAGCCTATGAGTGAAGTAGACCTCACCATTGTTCACATTTCACAACCTATAATCTATTTTTTTTTCATTAAAATATTCCAATTAGCCTCAAACCAGACACTTGGTGACAGGGATGCAGAGTTATCTGCCTTGAGGCACGTTGATAGTATTTTCAAACCAGATGAGATGGAATTTTTGTGGGTGAGGAGCTCACTGCCTGTTTTACTTACTGGTGAAAAGGAGAATTTGTTTCTTTTTCATCAACCACTGCTGAGAATCGATAGGAATGGTATTGTTTCTTTGGTGAATGCTGGAGGCAGCGGAACGTCTCCTGGCTAGGGTTGGGCTGAGGAAGATGGGACTCCTTACATGGAGAAGAGGAGCCTGAGGGGTGACCTCATTCATGTTGATAAAGATGTGCAGGGCAGTGTTGGGAGGACAGAGCCAGGCTCTGTTCAGTGGTCTCCAGTGACAGGACAAGGCGCAATGGGTGCAAGCTGGAGCAGAGGAACTTTCATGTGAACAGAAGGGGAAAGTCACCCTCACAGTGAAAAACAAAACCATGGAGCAGGCTCCCCAGAGAGGTTGCGGAGTCTTCTTTGGAGAAATTCCAAACCTTCCAGGACATGTTGCCCTAGCTGATCCTACCCTGGGAGGGGGATTGGATTGGATGATCTTTCAAGGTCCCTTCCAACTCCTAAAGTTCTGTGATTCTATGATACCATTCATTTGCAGAAGCTTTCTATCAACAATCAATTGTTTTTTGGAAGTTAATGTTAATTTCTGAGAATCTCAAATGTGGGTAAT
Organism: Semnornis frantzii; assembly: GCA_013399775.1. NCBI lineage: Eukaryota > Metazoa > Chordata > Aves > Piciformes > Ramphastidae > Semnornis > Semnornis frantzii. The sequence goes on along the minus strand of VWYK01106417.1, from coordinate 22,485 downwards.
GAAACAAGTAGGGGGAAATTTCCTATGTCATGGCAGAGTGTGCATATCCTACATCTGATTTTTGCTCCAAGTTCTTGTATCCTGCTGGTTTTCTTACCGGAAAAATTCAGTCTTGGTGGAAAATGATGTATGTGTAACTTCGGTACAGTCTGCAGATTCCTGATCGCTGAGAGTGACTGACCTGTCCTTATAGGTCTGCTGGACTACAAAATTACCATTTAGGTTGGGAAAGACACCTGGGATCATCAAGACCAAGCACTGACCCTGCTCTACAAAGTTCACCTCTAAATCATATCTCCAAACACCATGTCCAAAGAATCTTTAAGCACATTGGGGATTGACTCAACCATCTCCTTGGGCAGCCTATTCCAATGTCTTAGCACTCTTTCTGTGAAGAACAGTTTCCTAATATCCAGTCTAAACCTACAGAGTCACAACTCGAGGCCATTCCCTCTAGTTCTATCACTAATTACCTTTGAGAAGAGACCAGCACCAACCTCTCCACAACCTCCTTTCAGGTAGCTGTAGACAGCGATGAACTGGGCAGTATCTCCAAAAAGGAAGAGCTGGTATGTAACAGTGACACCTACTACTACAAATACTAGCATGAAGGTAATGGAGCACTGGAACAGGTTGCCTGGGGAGGTGGTTGAGGCCACATCCCTGGAGATACTCAAGCTGAGGCTCAACAGGGCTTTGAGCAGCCTGATCTAGTTGAGGCTGCCCCTGCCTGCTGCAGAAGGGGTTGGATTAGGTGACCTTTGGAGATCACTTACAACCTGGACTATTCTATGACTTTACTTCTAAGAGTTTTGTGTCTTTCCCAAACTGAAGGTAAAACTGAGCATTAGTGCAAAATATTTCTGTGAGTGTTACCATACCAATGGGACTTTTAATATGGATGATTAAGTAAAGCATCGTAAAGGGTGTGCTGTGTTTAAGCTGTTCTCAGGAGCAGACATGGCCCATTGTGTTTTATGAAACCAGGAAATGTAAAACATTTTTTTTGTTATTGTTCTCTGCAATGTGGAGCATTTCAACTGTCTTATTTTTCCCCATAATCTTTGCTCTGCTGACTTCATAATAGATCTGTACCAAACAGAAGTATGGATGAACGAAATAGTCAGGAATTATCTTCCTACTGCTCAGAAAAGTAGAGAAATAGACATCAAAAAGCACATACTGAGGTCCCTTCCAACCCTTAACATTCAGTGGTTCTGTGATATTTTCTCACCACGGGCTTGGGAGATGCAGACTTTGTTTCCTGATCAAAGCTGTAATTGTAATGGAGGGTAATTAATGGATGCAAGATGATATTATTTTCAAAATTAATGTTGTTAATTAATTTTTATATTCAGGGCTCTTGCTACCTCTGTTCAAATACCTTGGTGATTGCGTACCTACGTGGTGCTAAAATGTTGGAGCTGAAAGAATCCTAAAATATTGCCCCCTCCATGTCACTTGGGACACTTTGGATATCAGACATAGATGATTTTGGATGTTAGGAACAAGTTCTGCACCATGAGGGTGGTGAAACACTAGAACAGGTTACCCAGGGAGGTGGCTGAGGCTCCATTCCTGGAGATGCTCAACAGGGTTCTGATCATGTTGAGGATGCTCCTGCTTACTGCAGAGGGGGTTGGACTTGATGACCTTTGAAGATCCCTTCCAACCCAGACTGTTCTACAATTCTATGAGCAGGACGGATTTGTGTTTCAAGCAGTAAATGAGAAACAGAGAGTTGAGTTAACTTCCTTTCTTGCTTTTTTATCTAGGTGTACTTTTGGTTTTTGCTCTGTAGCCCAATTTCCTCTCTACAGTATCCATGCTTCATTTTGCCACCTCAACAGCTGTAATCCTACTTCGCGGGGGTTTTCTGAACATTAGCATTGATAACAATTCATTGATGATCATGAATGTCTGTCTGTGTGTCAAATCCCATTAGTTCAGTCCTCCTTTTAAATAATGTTTCTCAGTCTGTGAGCACTGATGATGGGGAGCTCCGCAGGAACACAATTTCCCTCTCTGGATCATCTGCCAGATGCCACAGTGATCCTTAATGTAAAGCTAATGACTTTTTCAAATGATTTTTAAACAGTCTAACAATGAGATGTAACAAAGAAAATTAAGGATTCCATCACACTTGGAGGCTAAAAGCGTGTAGGATGTGTAATAGGAACTATAAATGCATTGTTAATCTCAAATTGCACATTCAGACCCAACCACAGCCTCAAACTTTATTCAAATAGCTAATAACAAAGACCTAGAGGTGTACTTTTATCCCCAACAGAGACAAAAGAGCTTTTTGCCTTGCTCAGCTGAATGCTTTCATCTTCAGGTATCACTGGGTCATAGTTAGGGTTTGATTACTCATATAAATTGAAAATGAAGTGATGTTTTCTAGTTGTGGGTGTTGTGATGATTTGGGAGTTCTCACACACACACACTTTGTAAAATGACCCAGACTAGACTCAGCCAGATTGGAGTTAGGAACTGAAGCTCTATTTACAGCTTAGCACAATATACAAGCAGATATATACACTATTGTCGTGGTAGGCCTAGATAGGCCAAGTGGGCTTGTGGATGTCCTGGCTTGCCCAGGCATGTTCCCTGCTCCCCCTCCCTCTGTGCTGCGGGTGGTGGCCACAGGCAGGGGACAAAAGCCCCAGCTTCACCTAATATGGGCAAACTGGACAAAGTGTCATCCTGATTGGCTAATCTATGTCCAAAGGCCCATCAGTCTCGGGCTGAAATGGATATAAAGGATGAGCAGGTAGCACATTGGGCTCTCTCTGCTATGGGGCTCTCTGCTATTGTATCCTGCCTGCGGAGGCCCTGATCCCTCCAAGCCAGCGTGACCGTGCTGAGACTGCACACCGCAAGACGTCTGCCTGCACATGAGAGCCTGCTGCCAAAGAGAGCCAGGACCAGGTCAGAGATCATCTGCCTCATTTCTGAAGCATCCAGGAGCCTGAGGAAGCTCCAAAGCCTCTAGCAGCTTTCAGCCCAGCAGCAGCCCCACCATGTGCTTTGGGTATTGTCCCATAATATTTTGTGAGTAAATACTTCAAGCCTCTTGTAATCATTGATTGCCTTCTGCCATAAGCAGAAAGGAGCTTCCTGCGTCCATCCAGTGGCTAAGCAGGATAACTAACTGCAAGCAGTGTAAGTGACTGCACAAACCTTCTCTGCCAGTAAAAATGTTTGCTTCTGCTAGTTGCCTTTAAAGACTTCCAGTTTTGCCTGTTCCCTGCATGTATAAATTTCCAAACCGTGCGTTTGTTGAACCTTGTATATAAGTTTGTGGCGAGATTTGATGTTAATAAACAGTTATCATAGTTATTAACAATCTCTGCCTGGACATCAAAAATAATATAATTATTAATTTTTAATCCATTTCCTTTACAACTATATACAGGAATATCTACAGAAATATACAAGGTAAAGGTAATACAGAAACACAACACCCCTCCCAGAAATCAGAGACCCCAGGAGGTGCTTCCAACCACCCTTCCACCTTCTCGCCTCCCCTATACCTTACCCCAGGGTTTGCCTTATGTGCAAGGTGAGTTTGGAGGATTGGCCAGGGTGGCTAGAAGGAGAGTGGTTAGTTAAGTTAGTCAGCCTCTGAGGGACAGCCTCTGCTCACTTGTGTCCTGGCATAGGACAATGGGTAATGCATGGAAAGTGCAGCACAGGAACTTCCACCACAACACGAGGAAGAACTTCTTCACTGTAAGGGTCCCAGAGCACTGGCACAGGCTGCAGAGAGAGGTTGTGGAATCTCCTTCTCTGGAACCTTTCCATCTCTGTCTGGATGTGTTCCTGTATGACCTGTGCTGGATTCTATGGTCCTACTCTGGCAGGGGGTTGGCCTCAAAGACCTCCAGAGGTCCCTTCTGACACTTAACATCCAATGATCCTGTGAACTAGGAGGAATTAAAGTGAAATCTTTATTATTCAGGCCGAATATTAAGTACAGGACAGTCTAGAGTACAGTCTCATTTGGAGCTTTTGAAGGACTAAAGCATCATCTTGACTTAATGTTTTTTTGGCATTAGCTACAACAGCCTGGAATTTCTTTTTTTTTCTCTCTTGCATTACATGGGTTGGCAGTGAAACTGAGGACCTCAGTGTGAGATGATGTCAGATATAGCCTGATATACACCACTTAAATCAGCACAGAAAACAGTGTGCATTTGCTCTGAAGGCATTTACTGATTGCAAACACTTAATTAAGAAAGGTGTTGAAATAATTTTCTTGTTAAGGTCATGTTCTTCTGGTTACATTTTACTTTATTTTTTCTAGTATTTTAATGCATTTTATTTTATTGGGTAGCAAGTGAAAATGACCTCTATTGATTTTTATCTGTTTTGTGGTTTGTTGTCTTTTTACCTCTGCTCCAGGCTGACTTCATTTATTCTTTCTGCTTTTCTTTTTTAACTCCTTGTAAACACTTTGAATTCAGATTCAATACTGTTATTCAATTTCGGTTCATTGCACTATGAGTTTTTTTATGTGCAGCTTACACTGAACTCATCTTGACAGGGAATAAAGGAGATTTTAAAGACAACAATTTCTTAGCAGTTGCTAAGCCCAAGCACTGCATCTGCTCTGAAATCTTCTTCTTTCCAAATAATTCTGGCCCTGCAGATGTATTCATAGATAAAAGTTCCAGTCAGATCGACCTGGAGTCTCTCTTATCTCTCACTTATGTCTCTGAAGTAATGCACCAGCTATCATTTTTCATGTGGTTTTCTTTGAGACTGGCTAGGCTTTTCCCATCTACTTTAATTCCCCACCCTGTGAAAATGGAAACACAGCTAAATCAGCTCAATAATTTGATCATGGAGAAATTCTGGCATGTAGCTACATCCACATCTGGAAAGAAGATGTTTCTTTGCTGCCAGCAATGAGGTGTTTGTGTTTGCAGAGCTGGATTGCTCATTTAACAGCAGTGGTTTATTTGGTTAGTGTAGGGGGTGTAGCATGTTGAGGCACTCTCATGTAAAGCATTGTAGTGTGTCAAGTATTTATCAGCAAAAGCTTGTATCCAATAACATCTGACAGCAGAATGTATGGTTCTGGAGCACCCAACACAAGTAGGACATGGAACTGCTGGAGCAAGACCAGAGGAGATCACAAAGATGCTCAGAGGGCTGCAGCAGCTCTGCTATGAGAGTTGGGGCTCTGCAGCCTGGAGAAGAAAAGGCTTCCAGGAGACCTTATAGTAGCCTTCCAGTATCTGAAGGGAGCCTACTGGAAAGAGTCCAACAGAGCTGTAAGGATGATTAAGGGACTTGAACATCTCTCCCATGAAGAAAAACTGAGAGAACTGGGACTGTTCAGTCTGGAGAAGAGCAGAGAAGGCTGAGAGGAGATCTTATTAATGTCTACAAATATCTGAGGCATGGACCTCAAGAGGAAGGGGCCAGGCTCTTTTCAGTGACACCTAGCAATAGGGCAAGGAATAATGGATGTAAGTCANGAGACCTTATAGTAGCCTTCCAGTATCTGAAGGGAGCCTACTGGAAAGAGTCCAACAGAGCTGTAAGGATGATTAAGGGACTTGAACATCTCTCCCATGAAGAAAAACTGAGAGAACTGGGACTGTTCAGTCTGGAGAAGAGCAGAGAAGGCTGAGAGGAGATCTTATTAATGTCTACAAATATCTGAGGCATNAGCTGGACTTGATCTCTGGAGGTCCCTTTTAACCTCCAACATTTTACGACTCTCTGAATTTCTGTGCCTTAACCCACCACAACAAAAACAGCAATATTTACACTTGGTCAGCTTCTAGAGGAAATGCACAGCTGATAATGTTGTAGGCCAGCAGGCAAATGGGGTCATGGTTTACAGTCCCTGCAGATTTTCACTAAAATACCAGAGAGTGAAATGGAGCACCCCAAGGTGCAGCTGTATTGGCTTGTCCTAGCCATGTATGAAAGTGATCAATGTAAGCATGATACTAAAAACACCATGCGTGCTGAACTTCCCAGGTGAGATTGCAGGAGGCACCAGAGCTCTTAACTTGTGTTATCTGAGCTCTGCTAGTTAATGGCTGGAGTGGTATGAGACTGGGGAAAGCATAAAAAGTATGTCTAGATTTCTTTCTAGAAAGTAACTTGCTTAAGTTTTCTCCGAAGACCTAGAGGTGCATAAAAGTGGAGTAAAAGCTGGCCAAGTATACTGTTTCATCCTTTCATCCTCCATGAAGTTCCAGCTCAACTTACAAACTCTTAATCCTTCCTACTGAGGGAATTTATGGTGCAGCCACTAAGATATGAGGGATTTAGAAGGGCTGGGCCTTAATGAGGATTCCTATTCCTAGAGTGTGTGATTTCAATGTTTTAACAGGTCCATGTTTGTAATCCTTATGCAAGTATACATCTATGTATGAAATCATCCCCCTGTGGACACAAGGAGAGCTGCTTCCAAGGGTGAAATACTACCTGTGGTGACAAAAAGAGAAACGGAAATATTCCAGAATTACAAAGCACTGTGCTCTTTGTTTCAGTACTTGGGAAACTGTTGGAAGCTGGGAGTTGAACTCTTGCAAGCTTCAGTCATGAGAAGCCAAAGTAAAAGCTGACCCCTTTCTCTTCTTGTTCCACTGTTATTGTACCATAAGGCCCTTTGAGCTCCCTGACACACTGAAGCATCTTCTCTGCCCTGTCAAGGTGACAGCATCATTACTCGTAACGAATTCACTTCCCATAAGATATTCAAAGGATATCCAGTTCATTCAAATGTACCAGATTTAAATGTATCTTAATTTATGACTGTGTTCTAATCACCAGAAGATGATGAATATAATTAAAGATAATGAATGGCCCCATTAGTCTTTTGCTTGCTGTGATAATTCCTTCAGACAGACACTTCCTTTGTCTCTGTGTGGTGTGGAAAGATGCCTAAGCAAGGGAAACTTCTGTTGCAGCTTCTCCTCACCCTGGGGTTTAAGAGTTATTTTTAATGGTAAGGCTGAGAGCAAAGAAGAAAGAAGGAGCAGACCTCTAAGCTGTAGGCAGACTCATCTAGTAAAGAATGTTCCTGCTTACTGCAGAGGAGGTTGGACTAGATGACCTTTGGAGGTCCCAGACCATTCAATGATTCTGTGATTCTATGAAGAGTATGCAAGTAACTACTGAAGATAGAGGTAGAAAGATCTGGTCATACCTATAAAATTTTGTGGGTCCCACATGGAAATCTTGGAGCTTTCCCATCATATGCTGGTACTTGCACCTCACACTTTCTCAGCTCCACTTTTTTATCTTTGATTTTGACATACATCACAGAAAATATCCACTATTCCTCCTTTACCTTCTAGCTATTCCAGACTGGCTCAAGACTCTGCAATCCATTTGCTCAGGACATGGGTTTTCCACCGCTCCTCTGGCTACTGAATAAGCCTGGCACTGTGAAGCTTACACGCTTCAACAGCATCGCAGCCTTCTGCTGACAGGCCTGTGGACAATTGAATCAGGACTGTCAGGACTATTCCTGTTAGGCTGCACTATACAAGCCAAATCTATACCCTGATCTACCTCCTTCGCAATGAACAGATGAAGGCAAAAAGAAAACAACAATGTTTTGTTTGGTGGGAAATGGTGAGGTGGTGAAAGCAGGTATAGAGTTGAAGTTTCTTGTTAGAGGAGTTTGAGCACTGAACTGGAAGTTGCCTCTCAGTGCGGTCTGTAAGTTTCATAATTTTGGTCTGTCATGACCTACATTAGTGAAAACAGAAAATAGGACTGCTCTGGAAGGACTCACTTGAAGGAGGAGGGTGGCAGTAGAGCCTCAGACATCCTCCCAGGCTTTGCATCCATCTGGCAGCAGTTCCAGTTCACCAGAGCAATGATCACGAGTTGCCACTTTTTGACTTGGAATACTTTTATGAGACCAGATTGAAACCTTTCAGGGAGGATTTCCACCCTCTCTGCGCCTTCCTCTTAGCATCTCACTCTGGATGGGCTTTAAGTTTGTCTGGCCACTGAGAATGGCAAAAAGCTGCCACTAAAAGCCTTTCAAAATTTTCCAGATTGCTGAGGGGTTGGGGCTCGTCTGACCAGCATGATGCAAAGGAATGTCAGACTATGCACTGCATACTTGTGTCTGCTGGGGCTGCCCTTCCTCGCTCCCACCAGGCTCTTGAAACTCATTTACTGGGCTCCAACTCTCTTCCAAAGCACAGCCATGAGAAAGAAAATGTCACCTTCATAGTGTGCCTAAGACCAGAACATTTCTGCACCAAATAAGAACTACTCTAGGCCAGAGAGCAGAAGATGCTGCTAATCTCCCTGTTTTGACATTATCCCTTCTGGGATGTACTTAGCAGATGTTTATGTCTTAAACCTGTCAGCTGTGGTGATCTGATGCTTCAAATCTTTCAAGGCCCAGCAGGAAAATTTAATGCCTTCAATGAAGGGATGTCAAGCTTGTTCTCCTGGCTCAGAGATATCAGATGTGCTGTGAAACCCAGAGCTTCAGCAATATGACTCCCAGCTTTTGATCTGGCAATTTCTTCTTATTAATGTCTGCTTAACATTATAAAACACGTAGGAGATACCTGTTCCTGTTATCCTGCTGAAATCACACACCAAAATCATGTTAACATCGAGGCAGCAGGATTGATCTCAGAGCAGTGGATATCATAGAATCATTGAATGGTCTGGGTTGGAAGAGACCTCCATAGATCATCCAGCCAATCCCCCCCTGCAGTCAGCAGATACATCCTTCACTGGATCAGGTTGCCCAGAGCCCTGTTGAGTCTCACCTTGAATATCTCCAGGGATAGGGTCCCAACCACCTTCCCAGGCAACCTGTGTTCTTCCACCCTCATTGTGCAGAACCTGTTCCTAACATCCAATCTAAATCTGCTCTGCTCTAGTTTGAAGCCATTGCGCTCGTCCTGTCTCTGCAGGCCTTTGCAAACAGTCTGTCTCATTCCTTCTTGTAGCCCCCTTCAGGGACTGACAGGCTATGAGGTCTCCCTAGAGCCTTCTCTTTTCCAGGCTGAACACTCTCAGCTTCCTCAACCTGTCCTCATAGCAGAGCTGCTCCAACCCCCTGCTCATGTTCATGGCCTCTTCTGGACCCATTCCATTGCATCCATACCCCTCCCATGTTGAGGGCTCCAGAGCTGGATACAGTATTCTAAGTGAGGTCTCAACAGAGCAAAATAAAGTGGCAGAATCCCCTCTCTTGATCTGAGCTGTCAACTGAGTTACAATCTGAATTGAATTTGCCAAACAAAAGCAACAAGTGTTGCGGTTCTGTCCGTCCTGTTCTTCAAAGGTGAATTTCGAGTGTGACTCTGTCTTTAATAAATGTCAAACATTCTATCCATCACAGATGTAAGACTGTAGACTACTCAGAAAGCTACATCCATGTCTCTGAGGACAGCTACTGATGTGTGCGCTCAGGAAGAGGGGAAGCAGGGAAAAAGAAATGGTAGTGAGAAGTGAGGCAGCAGCAGGAAAGAACAGCTTAATAGTGATTTGGAATGCCACCTCCTTGGCCACAGAAACTGTCTGGAACTTGCCTTCTACGGGTTTTGTTCTCTATGTGCTAATATTTTTGAGGCACAGGGATCTCAGCTATCAGTTGCATTTTCAGAGGAACAAAACTTTTCGTGAAGTTAGATCTTGCTGAATAATTTCACTAAAAAATAAATGGTTTGTTATTTTTTCAAGTAACAAAACATTTAATTTCTATTTTTAAGGAGTAAAAAGATTCTTTATGCTGCAACCTGGTTTTCTTATTTTATTAATTATCTGAATTTTAAAAAGTAAGGTTAAAAAAATAACAACTTCAAATTGCAATTTAAATCAAAGTAGAAATAAAAACATCTGACAAAAATAAAAGGAGGTTGAAGTGAGTGTTGGGCTTGCTGGTGAGCTCTCCCACTGGCAGAGCTGAGGTCACTTGCCACAGCTACTCATGGTCTCTGGGAAGCTCAGCAGGGCTTGCCAACAAATTTCTGTACAATGCAAGAATGAGCATTTTTGTCTAGGAATAACTGCCCAGAGAATTGTCAGGACCATTTGCTTCTCATACACAGCTGAAGTTCACTCCCGAAGCATCTTCCTTCTGCAGAGATGCCAGAAGTGGGGGCCTGGCTTGCAGCATGATGCCCCATTTTCCAGCCTTGCCTGCTCCGCTCTTCAGCCATCCTGACAGTTGATTAATGCCTCAGCTGTGGAATGACAATTCTGCTTCACACCTTCATCCATCATCCCTGCACCATTTCCTAGGGGCCTCAGGACCCTGGCAAATTGTCACATAACCTAGAGAGGACTTGCTGTTCCCCCAGTTGTCTGTCTGAACAAATGCCCTGGTTTTCAGAAGTTGCAAGAGGGAGGAAATGAAAGGGCTGTAAAACAGCTCCAGTGCCTGTCTTAAGACAAGGAGATTGGCATGATTCAGATAGGTGACTAAACTCAAATTTGAAGGCTTTTATCCTGCCCGTGTCCCCAGAAAAGTTGCCTGGGAGTCTAGAGTCTGGTTACTGACTTGCAAAGTATGGGGAGGGTTTGAAATGATGTTTTGCAGAACTGTGACTGGACTAGGAGATAGGTGTAAAAATTGAATCTTGATGCCGAACCTCCCTCCTCTTCCAGACTTTTAGGGATAACAGAAGAAATTGTTTTTACCATGCCTCACTGGCCCATTGTAAGATAGGAGTGAGGGAGAGCAATTGGTCTTCACTGCAGGACCTGAGAAATGAGGCCCATTCACTGCAGGGGAGCCCCAAAAAGGCAGGGCTCTTTGCTCATGATGTGGGACCAGATGTATGCTCCTCTGAGCTGCTCAAGCTCTGCCTCATTTGCCTGTTTGTGCTAAAGGATAAACAGTTGTTCAGGTCTGCCTGCTGTTTGTTGGGTTTTATTTTTATCTTAAAAACAAAAGGGGCTCCCCTGATACTCTTCACAATGTCATATAACCGTTTCACATAGAATTGCTGCTCTTGCCTACTGACATAGCAAGATGAAATCAAGTCGAGAGACATTTATCTTTTTGCCTTTTGGGCAGAGATGTGTGGATGATTGTTCAGCTGCTTTTGTTCTGAACCAGCAAGGACCACTTGAAGGAGGGAACAGGAACAAAGTAATGAGACTGGTACTGAGCAGGTAGCAGACAAGAGAGTTGCCTGCCTAGGTAACAATTTCCCAGAGACCAAGCAAGTACAGAGGAGGCCAAGAAAATGCTCAGAGGGTTGCAGCAGCTCTGCCATCAGGACAGGCTATGAGAGTTGGGGCTCTGCAGCCTGGAGAAGAGAAGTCTTCCAGGAGACCTTGGAGTGGCCTTCCAGTATCTGAAGGAGGCTACAGGAGGGCTAGGGAGGGACTATTTATAATGATAGGACAAGGAGCAATGGATTTAAACTCGCAGAGGGGAGATTTAAAGTAGAGGTTAGGATGAAATTCTTTACAATGAAGGTGGTGAGACACTGGAACATGTTACCCAGGGAGGTCGTGGCTGCTCCCTCCCTGGAGGTGTTCAAGGCCAGGTTGGATGAGGCTTTGGCAAGGGGTTGGAACTGAATGAGCTTTGAGGTCACTTCCAATCTAAACCATTCTATGATTGTATAAATGTGGCTTGTCCTCAGTGTAAGTGCCTCACACGAACCTATTCTTTGTCACAGGACCAACTCAAGCACAACATAAATTTGTGTCACTTAGTACCATAGAGCTTAGGGACCCATCAGATTCCTACTGCCTGGTACTGGTGAGGAGCTGCTTCTCCATATCTGCTCCCTCCTGAGCAGAGCAGTGTCTGAGCTCAGCTGCCATGTAGCCTGTTCCCAGCTTCAACGTGTGGTCAAGAGGGAGGAATATAAGAAGTAAAAAAGATTGGGAAAACATGGATTGCTTTACAAAACAAAAAGACACATTAAATTTTCTCTGATTTATAGCTACAACTACTACATTATCTCCTGTACAAACAATTCAGTTGGTTGATTAAAAAGGAGTCAGTGCAGGTACACAGATGGGTGAAGACCAGAGACCTCCTGGCAGGTACAGCTTTAAATGCATGCAGGAGCAAGTGACCAGAGCCACTGAGGCATCCTGTACTGCCCACAGTCACAGAATGTCAGGGGTTGGAAGGGCCCTCCAGAGATCATCAGGTCCAACCGCCCTGCCAGAGCAGGATCACCCAGGGCAGGCCACACAGGAACATGTCTAGGCTGGCTTTGAAAGTCTCTAGAGAAGGAGACTTCATAATCTCTCTGGGCAGCCTGTTCAAGGGCTCCAGCACCCTCACAGTAAAGAAGTTTCTCCTCATGTTGAGGAAGGCCTGAAACTGGTTTGAACCATCTAGACAGACAGTGCAGTCCTAAATCCAAACTGCTACATGGTGATGAGTCACAATTTGCTTACAATATCCAGGACTCAGGTTGATTGAGTCTTCTCTGGGACAGATTCAAGGGAACAAGAATGTTCTATGTTTAGATGCTTTTCAAAACCACATGTAACACTTTAAAATGGATCTTGGTAACTGCCAGGTGTTCTGACACCCCTCTCCTGCTCAGGGAATGCTTGTGATCATGGACCTGGAACAGGTCAGCAGCGAGACATGAATTAATTACATTAGATATTTATCTTCCTCAGGGTGTTATGTGGTGGCCTGGACTGTAAACATATATATGTGCCAGCCAAATGTGAGGTCTATGCAAAGGTTGGACTTCAGGGTGTCTGGCTGTCTGGGAGGGGTTTAGATCTGGGGTTTACCCAAGAGTGTTGCTGGAAGAATAGGACAAATAGTGTCTTTGCTGTTTTTATCACTCAGGGTTGTGATTCAGCTAAAAGCCTTCTGGCAGGGCTGGTTGGGATAAGACAATTCTGTATGGGTTTGGGGATTGTGCCTGCAGACATTGCTATCTGATTAAAGCCAAACTTCAGCTCCCACCAGGAAGCTTTTAGCTTCCATTGCAGCATGGTTTATTGATTTTGTTTAGTTCTGTACTTTAAAACCCTGAAGTGAGCCAGTGCAGACTTGTGGCATCTCCAAGACCTACTGGTGTTGTGCCTCCCACACACACAGTCAACATCTGAGGGAGTTTGCAGGAGAGGAGAGGAGCCTGTCTACTCCACCTGTGACCAGTATTCATCTGGGGAGACTTCCCACATGGGGGAGATGTACTGTGAATAAATAAGAAAAAAAATCCAGCACCACTTTAAGGTTTGGTTTGCAAAAAAGTCTGTTCAGCTCTCCAAAGTTTATACCTTCCTTCTGGCTTCTGTCTGGAAACTCCCCAAGGCAGATGAGGTCTAGAAGGGCAGGTGTGGAGCCAATGGGAAAAGTTAAGTCTTAGTCACCCCATTTCAGCACAGGCTCAGAGCATCTTCTCTTACCTTCAGCCAGCTCCCCTGTACTGCCTGTCTGCTTCATCTCTGGGTCTTGCAGCACTGCCAGTACCAGTCTGAGTGAAATCCTTGCCAGGGCATGGATTGCTTCTAGTGACACAAACTGCTACTTTTGGCTGTCAGAACAAGCTGGATATTCCTCTAGGCTGAGGACCTGCCTCTCTGATTGCCCCTGCAGGGGAGGATATGGCTGTACCTTTCTCATTAGCCTACAGCTGCCTGCAGAGGAGAGCCTTGAGGGTGGCAATCCCAGCACCACTGCCTTTACACCTTCCTTTCCTCACTCCTGAGTCATTCTCTTTTATGTGGGCAGCACATCCAAAAGCAACTGTTGGGTGGGAAAGTTTCCTTAGCAGGTCATTAGCTCCCCAATGGGCAGATTTGTTTCAGGATACATCCAGCATGTTCCTCACCTTTTATTAGTGGAAGTGTCAACAAAGCTGCAGGCAACAGCTGGAGAAGGCAAAAGCAATTTGATTCTTTCATAAAAAAAAAAAAAACTTTTGTCCTTTTCTCAGCCTGTGCCCTACATTTTCTCTATCTTACTTTAATAACAAGGGTGACATTTTGAGGCCTTTGGAATTCCTCCAGTCACTGTCCTCACTTTATACTTCAACAGTTTTCTGAAACAAATGAAAGCCCTAGAGCCAGCTGCATGTCTGAGAGGGGGTGTCACCTGCATACAAGAGTAGAGATGAGGTATCTCTCCTTTTGCTGGAATTGGTGCAATTCAGCTTTGCTCAGAAACACAGCTGGGTGGCTAAATGTGCATGGTAGGTTATGGTGATTCTTTGGCTCTATTTTAAGGGAATGCAGAAATATCCTCCTCTCTGATGCCAGGTAGTTTCTGGGTGTATAATGGGACTTGCTAGAGCTGTTGCACTCTGCATGTTCACTCCTCGACTCAAAGGGGGCACAAACAGCCACGGTCCACCTAGAAAGAGAAAGCAGCACTGAGGCCTCCAACCAATCCCTCTTCATCTGCAGGAAAGCTTGCTGATGCCCTGTGCTCCTTTCATCAGGCCTAGGAATGACAAACATTGTTGCTGGGTTTGTTGTTACTGTCATTTCTGTTTTATGTTTTGGATTCAGAAGGCAAACTTGATTTAAATTGGCTGCGGTCACAGGTAAGCAAAGCTAATGAGCAGGATTTTATCTGCATTGAAGTAAGTAAAGAATTCAATAATTTTCAAATGTCTTTGCTTGTGAATCACTTTGCATCTGTCCAGCTAGGGATGATATTTCAAATGTAAACTAAACAAGTCAAAACATGTGTGTGAGCACACTGAGCAGGACTCACATGGGAGCAGATGCCATCTGGAATCACAGGTGCTCTCACAGCCAGAAGAGGCAGAACGATGCTGCTAAACGGGAGAGGTGCGCAAGTGAGCCATAGGAAGCTCTTCAGCAGCAGTATGGAGATGGCTCCTCAGCTTTTCCATCCTGTGACCAACCCTCTCTCCCTTTTGCTCTCTCTGTGCTGCACATCTTGTTCCAGGGCCAGGTCACAGGCACTCATCCATGCCTGTACGCATGTCATGAGCTTGCTGGTGTGGGGTGATCCAACACAGGTCTGTCTTCTTGCGCAGACAATTAACAGGGTAGGTGTTACAACTTTTCATTTCACCAATGGACACCTCTAGTGCTTGGATTTTGGAAGTAATTCCACATGCTGGGACTGTTTAGTCTGGAGAAGAGAAGACTGAGAGGAGATCTGATAAATGTATACAAATATCTGAGGAGTGGGTGTCAAGTGGAGGTGGCCAATCTCTTTTGGATGGTCAGCAACAATAAGACAAGGAGCAACAGCTACAAATTGGAGCAGAGAAGGTTTTACCTCAACATGAGGAGAAACTTCGTTACAGTGAGGGTGACGGAGCCCTGGAGCAGGCTGCCCGGAGAGGTTGTGGAGTCTCCTCCTCTGGATACTTTCAAAACCCACTGGCATGTGTTCCTGTGTGGACTATCCTAGGGGATCCTGCCTTGACAGGGAGGTTGGACTCAATTTATACAAACTTTGATGATCTCTGGAGGTTCTTTCCATCCTCTAAAGTTCTGTGATTTTATGCTGGCAGCAGAGGCAGGCAGCCCCTGGGCAGAGTGCCTGCATGGGTCTGCAGCTCAGAGCATCTCAGTTTGAATGGGCAGGACAGGGAGCATATGGTGAGCTGGCAATGGGAGCTTGCTGATTATCTGAAGGCGCTTTCATGTCCAGCCACCACGTGGCAGAAAACACAGCTGTGCACTGCAAACAGCAACAGTGTTGCACTGCAAACAGCATCCTTTAACAAAGGCATTTGCCATGCACAAACCGCAAGAAGACAGTGAGTCCAGGCTGAATTTGTCCTCTCTGTAACTGTTCCAAAGAGCCCTGACATCAGACTCCCCTGGTTTATTTTCAAGTCTGGATTTCTGGGTCTGTTCTCATCCCTAACTAATTCTTGCCTGTCTGTGTTGTAACCTGTGTTATTCTGCCTTCCATGTGCCTTGTTTGCTAGCATGGGTGAAAGATAACCAAGTGGGAGCATCATTACACGAAAGAGCCTTGGTGGAAAAATACCACACTTAAATAAGTTGAGAGCATTATCCCCATTTAGGAAATACTTGGAGAAGTGACAGCACATGCTCTTCTGTCATTAAAACAAAAAGCTCTATTTCAAAAGCCTTCCCCCCCCCCCCCCCCACCAGGATATTATGCAGATACTGCTAGTCTAACTGGAATGCAAGGTGGAAGAACAGCTGAACAGAGTAGCTGCCACCGAGAGAGGTGGGGGCAGGTGACAGATTTCAGTGGGATGCATTCAAGGAGAAAGGCATTGATGCAATTTGCCAGAGACATCCTGGAGACAGTTAATAAGCATACAGAAAGCTCCCCTTGCTGCAGAAATAAATCAGCACAGAGCAAGGTGAGATCTCGAAGGGTGCCTTGGCATGGCTTTTCTCTGCCAGAGCCATCCCACCCTCTTGCTGGATTTGGATTTTGCTGGCTCATTGGAGCAGGTTTCTTGTCTCCTTTGTATATCCTCTGCTCTCAAGGGAAAAAAGGAGGGAGCATATGGGCAGAACAATCCTGAAGGAAGATCTTGAGGCAGAGCCAAGCCTGCTCTTTGTTCATAAATTCAAGCTGGAGGATAGAGCAAAGTTTGAACTTTGTGTCTGCACTGCTGCAATCCAGGCACTACAGAAAACACATTTTCAGGAAGCTTTGTGCCATACTTTTTTTTTTTTTAAATAGTGCTTTGAAAACCCAACTTAGCTTCCTCTATTATAGGCCTGTGAGATGGACAGTTCCAGTTTAGATCATCCAGCCTCTGACAGGAAGCTTTTTCAGCTTGATCTGGATTTGAATACAGCACATGGTTAACTTCAGAATCCCCACCAGACTCTATGGAGCATGTTGTATGGAGTGGTATCTTCCTACAGCCAGATTTTTCAGTCACGTCACTTTGCTTTTAGGTCACATAAGTTTGGAATTGGACCATACCTTGGTTCATATACAAGACATTGTGGAATGCAGTTGGAAAGCTGTGACTTGGAGAAGGAACTGAGGGTATTGGTTGACAGGTGACTATGAGTCAGCAGGGTGCCCAGATGGTCAAGAAAGCCAGTGACATCCTGGCTTGGATTAGAAACAGGGTGGCCAGCAGAGACAGAGAGGTGATCATCCCCCTGTGCTCAGCACTGGTGAAGCCACACCTTGAGTACTGTGTGCAGTTCTGGGCTTCTCACTACAGGAAGGACATTGAGGAGATGGAGTGTGTCCAGAGAAGGGCGACAAGGCTGGAGAAGGGCCCGGAGCACCTGGACTATGGGGAGGGGCTGAAGGAGCTGGGAGAGACCTCATTGTTCTCTACAACTCCCTAAAGGGAGGTTGGAGTGAGGAGGGGGCAGCCTCTGCTCCTTATTGGCAAATGTCAGGCCCAGAGGAAATGGTTTCCAGCTGCAGCAGGGGAGGTTCAAGCTGGATGCTAGGATATATTTCTTCACAGAGAGAGTTCTCAGATGTTGGAATGGTCTACTCAGGGCAGTGCTGGATTCACCCTCCCTGGAGGTGTTTAAGCAGCCTGTGGACACTTAGGGACATAGTTTAGTGTTGACTCTTCAATGCTGAGTAAAGGATTGGACTGGATAATATTGGAGGTCTCTTCCAAGAGGATGTTTTCTGTGATTCTGTTAAGTGTGAAATGGTGCTATGTGCAAACAGCTGATTCATTCACTTTCCCATTGCCAGGTTGCGGATGAATGCAAACAGTTGTGACAGAAAAAGGGAACAGAGGACTATGGGAAAGAACTGAGCCACCAGTACTGTGGTGGCTGATGTGGTGCTCCTGGGGCTCCCAGGAGCTTGTACATGTCCAGTAGCACTCTGCTTTCTCTAAGTTCTCTGTAATTTTTTTGTGTATGAATTATATGGTGAAAGAGTCTTTGCAAATATTCTTTCTGAGCCACAGATGAACAAAGGAAATGAGAGTTTTGAGGGCTTGTGTTATGCTGGAGCTGAAAAGCAGGCAGCACTGTGTTAAATGTGGAAACTGGGGCTTGTCTAATAATCACCTCTGCTTTGCTATTCCCATGAAACAAGAACAAGGATGTCCAGAGATACTCCAAACAAAAAGCTTTGTCAGAGCCGACACTGCAAAACTGCTGCAAAAGAGGCAAAGGGAGCGAAAATCTGAGTCTGAGGAAAGCTTCGAACATTGTTCCCAGTAGTACAATAGTTGAATGAGGAAGAAAAAAATGATGTTCTCTTCCTTGCAGGCTTGCTGCTGCATGTGGCTTTGCAGCCTCTCCTCTTCACCAGGTATTTTATCATTAATGCTGTGCATTTAAGTAATTTTAGAAAATAATTCAGCCAACAACTTGAAGTCCATTCTGTTCTCGTTGTTATTTGCAAACCCGAGCAGCTCTGACTGGTTGAACGAGACAGGAAAGTGTTAAGTGATATTTGAAGAAATACTTCTATAGCTGCAATTTGAAGTGTTACCATCCTGTTTCACCCCCCAAGGGCATTCCTGCTGTGCCATAAATGAGAGTAATGTTACAGATCTTCAAAATGCTTCCAGCCTCTTGCCACGTGAAAGATGGTTTAGAAGTCTGTAAAAGACAATTTAAAATCTATTGTGGACTTTTCCTCTTGCAGAAGATGTTTCATTCATCTGTTTGCACTGTTGAGACTTCACATGGAGGCTGGAGCTGCTCTGCTATGAGGAGGCTGAGAGTTGGGGCTGTTCAGTCTGGAGATGAGAAGGCTTGGAGGTGACCTTATTGTGGCCTTACAGTATCTGAAGTGGGCTACAAGAAATCTGGAGAGGGACTTTTTAGGATGTCAGGTAGTGATAGAACTGGGGGCAATGGAACAAAGCCAGAAATGGGTAGATTCAGACTTGATGTTAGGACGAAGTTCATCAGCATGGAGGTGGTGAGACCCTGGAAGGGGTTGCCCAGGGAGGTGGTGGAAACCTCATCCCTGGAGGTGTTTAAGGCCAGACTGGATGAGCCTCTGGCCAGCCTGATCTAGTGTGAGATGTCCCTGCCCATGACAGGGGGTTTGGAACTTGATAGTGCTTGTGGTCCCTTCCAACTCTGACTGATTCTATGATTCTGTGAGGCAAAGTGAACCTGAGAAAGGTCTGTGCAAGCAAAACCAGGCCATAAGTGTAGTCCCTCTTGACTTTTCAGCCGTGTTTGTGTCATCCTTCTCTCTGAGAAGTCAGAAGATTCTAGGAAGTGTGATGAAACCAAGACCATCCCCCTTCTGTTTTTCCAGGGAATCCCTTTCCATACCATTTCTGCATCTCTGCAGCTTTCCTTATTTCCCTATTTCTCTCTCAGTGCTGGATATGCAGCTTTCTCCTCTCTTGAACCCTTCTGTTTGTGCCTCTCTGTTAAACTTTTGTGTTTGCATCTTGACTGTTGTTTTTAAATTCAGTCATAAAGGGGAGGAGAAAGGGGGAAGAGGGTGAGAAATGTGCTAAATGAAGAAGAAAATCAATTTTGCATTTGCCACATCTCAACAAACATTTACCCAGCCTTGCCCCTCCCCTGCCTGTCGATGCCAGGCACAGTGGCTTAATCCTTTCTGCATCTTTTCAAGCTGGCTGCATCAGGAATGCTTTTGGATGCTCCTGACCTTTGAGTGTGGACCAGTGTCCTTGAGGTATAAGACAATTTAAAAACTCTCCTCTCTGCACTTCACAGAAAGCTGGAGTGGTTAATATCAGCTCAGGCACCAGGGCTTGATGAGTAACATCTATTCTCATCATGGGTGACACCACCAATGCTACCTGCTGCTGTGCTGCTGAAAAAAACAGAAGTATTTTGGTGGAGAGAGGTGGCAGACAACAGCCTGCTCCCTCTTTCCCACCCCACTGTGGCTGGGCAGGGCTGCTCCAGCAAAGGGAGCTGGAGGCAGGCACTGTCTCATACTGCTCTGAGTGTGCTTTCAGCTCCCGGGGAAGAGAATCTGTTCAGTCCCTCCTGCACAAGGAGAGCAGTAGGCTGAGCATGAGCAAGGGAAGTTGTGGAAGCGAGGGTGCAGAGGAGGCGGAGCTCTGGGACGCAGCACCCATGCAAGGTTTCTTCTCTGGGATCTTGCTCTTAACCTTTCATCTTGATCTTTGCTGAAAATGCCCCTTTTCCTCTACCAGTGTGGGTTCCTTCCACGAGCCTCAATCATCCCAGCAACAGATGAGTCTGGCGTGGGATTCCCCCGGAGTTGTAGACTTCTGCAGGAGCAGTCTGCTGCTCCAGTGTGGGGTCCTCCATGAGCTGCAAGCAGGATTCTGTTCCACCACTGATCTTGAAGGCCTGTGAGAGATCAGCCTGCCATCTCACCACAGTTCCAAGGAAAAAGGCTCTCCAGTGTGCTTTGCCCTCTCAGCTTCCCTTACTGACCTGCATGATTGCCTCTCTTTGGTTCCTCTCCTCTCCAGAGGAAAAGAACTCCCAAAATAATAGAACTTACATAACGGGGCTTTGCCCTCTTAAATATGTTATCACAGAGGCACTGTCTGACTCAGCCTTGGCCAGAGGAGGGTCTGACCTGAAGCTTCTTACAGGAGCTACGCCCCCTCTTCCTCTACCAAAAGTCCCCCTGGAACAAACCAAACATACCTTGCTTTCAAGGAAATGCTTATTATCAGAGCAGATATGTGCTACTGTGTGCTGCAGGTGCCTTTTAGGCTGTGTCTCAGCTGTCAAGGAGGTATTCTGCAGGGATAAGGTACTGGCCTTCTCTCACCCTAAATCAGATACCTGTCTAGGTCTGTATAACACTGCCTGTGGACTGTAAAACCCCATATCTGATACCAGGAACTATGTGTGCTTGCCAGGAAGGTGGAGTACAGCAATGTGGAAGGCAGTTCTGTGTCCCAGATGTCAAGCATGCTTGTACAGGTCTTACCAGGCTTTGTGGTATGAATTTGCTGAAGAATCTGCCAAGTGGTGCAGCCAGCTTGCCACAACCAACTAAAACAGTGCCTAAACTCCTGTCAGTGTCTGCTTACTGAAACAGAAATGTGAGGAAATTTCCATTTCGGAGAACAATCCAAAAAAGTGGTTGTTTCCAGAGAGATTTTTTTGCTTCATTTAAAAACCTAAAATGTTCTTGAATAAAGGAGCTGGGGGTGTTCAGTTTGGAGAAGAGGAGGCTGAGGAGAGACCTCATTGCTCTCTACAGCTCCCTAAAGGGAGGTAGGAGTGAGGAGGGGGCAGCCTCTGCTCCTTGGTGGCAAGCAACATGGCAAGAGGAAATGATTCCAAGCTGCAGTAGGGGAGGTTCAGACTGAATGTCAGGAAATATTTCTTCACAGAGAGGGTTCTCAAACGTCGGAATGATCTGCCAGAGCAGTGGTGCAGTCATCACCCCTGGAGGTGTTTAAGCATTCTGTTGACACCTAGGGTCAAGGTTTGGTGTTGACCCTTCACTGCCAGGTCAAGAGTTGGACTGGATGATCTTGGAGGTCTCTTCCAACAGGATGTTTTCTGTGATTTAGTGACAAGTTTCTTATCCTATGACTAGTGTTGACAAAACTCCCCAAGAAATAACGTCTCTCTCATTCTAATAAGAACTTTCCTATAATATATGAGTTAAAAATAAGTTAAGTAGTAACAGTAACATTGATTCTTTCTTCAGCTCTGGCATGAATTCAATAGGGAGCTTGAATGGCTGTAGGAACAAGACATACAGCCTTGGGTTGCTTGATTTCTAATATAAGTGAGCTTGTTTAATTTGACTTGTCTGCATTATCAGTAGCTATTCATGTGTGTTACATGGCTTGAAATTACCTCAAAAGACAGCAGCACAAAAGATATCTCTTGGTGCTTTATTCTTCTGCCAAACCTCAATTCCAAAGTACCAGGGCACTTAAGCAGTTCCTGCTCTAGTTTTTGTTTGTAGTTGGATTGTTTGGCTGATACACAGCTGTAAATGAGGCTGTGAGAAATACTTCATCAAGATGGCTTGGTTTAAAGCCATCTTTTCAATAGAGGGTGATTGTTATATTTGGAGGACCTTACATAAGTAAATACTGTATCTGCTTTTCATCAGGGCAGAATGAACATCAATGCAAAACTTTCATAAGAACTTCATCTATTTAAGGCATGAGTAAAACTCTGAGGGTTAGGAATGCCCTTGGTCATGTGAAAGCTTTGTCTTGACTTTCTCTAAACTTCTGAAATTCAGAAGAAATTATAAAGGAGTTTACCAAGATGAAACTCTTTAGTTCATCCTTCTCCCTAGAGAAAAGAAGGGAATATTTGAGAGATTTCTCTTCAGTGGATTTACTAACAGAAAGATCTGAATAGATAGGATGGATGGGCCCATGTTATTGGGATGAGCTTTATCACGGCCAAATGCCAGGTCCTGCAACTGGGTCACAACAACTCTAAGCAGCACTACAGGCGTGGGACAGTGTGGCTGGAAAGCTGTCTGGTGCAAAGGGGCTTGGGGGTTGTAATCAACAAGCAAGTAGTGTGCCCAGGTGGCAAAGAAAGCTAACGGCATCCTGGCTTGTGTAAGGAATGCAGCAGGAGTAGGAAGGTGATTGTCCCCTTGTACTCTGCTCTGGTGAGGCCACACCTCAAGTATTGCATCCAGTTTTGGGCACTTCAATACAA